>OX442314.1:49557481-49798481 GCA_949358305.1 Strigamia acuminata
GCGCTTCTTGCACCCCGCGCCGCCGTCGTTCCCCGCCGTCGCCGCCAGGGCACAAAAGCGGAGCAGGAAATACTAAAGTACCGGTATCAACGATCGACCGATCTGTTGATCCGGAGGTTGCCTTTTGCGCGGCTGGTGCGCGAAATTGGCGGGGATTCTACAAATACGAATCTCCGGTGGAATGTGCGGGCGTTAGAAGCGCTGCAGGAGATTGGCGAAACCTACTTGGTGGAGTTGATAGAAAAAGCGAATTTGTGTATGATTCACGCCAAGCGCAAGACGCTTTTTCCCGCCGATTTCCGACTGGTGCAGAGAATTACGGGAGAGTAATTTTTAAGTTATTTTTTTATTTTTGTGCTTTTTAATATTAAGTATTCTCCGAGCATAAACTTAAACTCGGCACGACAGGACGTGATCGAAATACACGACACGACCGCCCGAGACCCGAATCTCCTCGTGGCGCTCACTGGTGCTACAGGCGCCGGTACTGGGAATGAGGAAGTCCGTCGGCGAGGAGTGGACCACTGCGGACGAGAATTTCTTGTTCGGTTCCAATTTCATGCTCGATTTGTACGAGGTGAAAGAGAATTTGAACAACGAGTTTTGCACGGCGGGGTCCCTAGACAGATTTTTTTTTCTAAATTAAACTTGTGAAATTAATTTATTGTCTAAAATTGAATTATTATAGGTCTAAAATTGGATTTATACAGGGTGTCCCGCCGAACCACCTGCAAAGTTGTAGAGCACCTTTTAATTAGTCTAGAACTGTTCTTAAAAAAATTATCTCTTACTGAAAAGTTTGTGACGGTTACACTGTCATACACTTTGCTAGTATAGGACGATTATTTCACCAATAGATGGCGCTGATGCGTTTTAGCGGTAATTTCAAATTTCGACAATTTTTGCGTGAATAAAATATAAATTATTATTTATATTTTATTCCATTACGACTTTAGACACTTTTAAATACTTTTGGATGTTTAAATACTAGTTGATTTATTTGTCACATAATTCTATTGAATTATGTGCAAACTTTACACCTGGTGAAGCCACCCTTCATCACCCACTGTGAGTTGGACTCCTTTTGGATTATAGTCAAAAGGACTTAATCCAAAATGTGTCTTGCATATCCAGTTTCTGTAGTGGACCTAGTAGAAGACTGTGTCCTGAGTATCCACTTCCTATGATCTAGGATTGGATGAATTAGACTGCCTAGTGATCCCATTGGATCACTGAACAGCTATTCTCCTCACCGAGTATATATCCCCTTGCCAAACGGATATAGCTCGCTCTTGTTCTTGTTTTGTTTAATACTGATATTTACTTGAGCACATATTATACTTCTCTGCGTTCGGACAATCCGTTGTAGAAATACTTTGTATTTAGTGTAAGTATCTAGAGTGGGTAGAAGACTCACAGACACACTGCCCGCCTCTTCATGCCAACATTCCGTTGTAGAAATGTAGTAACTAGAGTGGAGAGATTCACAGACACATTTAAGTGTAGTATCTAGAGTGGGGTACAACCCACAGACGCACTCCCTCCAGCTTCATGCCAACATTCCGTTGTAGAATGCAGAATCTAGAGTGGAGTAAAATTCACAGACGCATTGGTAATGTAGAATCTAGAGTGGAGTATTTATATTTCACAGACGCATTATCAGAGTAATCGACGCGGAGTAATTTCCCGGTTACTCTCCCGCCAGCCAGAACCGAGTGGAGTAATTTCCCGGCAATGGATAACCTTTCCTGCGAGATATTTCGATTCAATTCGTTGTTGGTTTGATGGAACATTTGAGCAAGGCTTAAATGTTGATTGCACTCGGGGCAAAAATAGCTAGGCGCTATTTTAATTATTTCTTTATTTTTATAGTTATTTATCCAGCTTCGCGAACACAATATCATGTTTAAATTCAATGGAATTTACATGAATATTTATTCCGATTGTTTCATCATTCTTATGATCGCGCTGTGTAATTATTAACAATATAATAATTACACGTGTGATGATTGTGCCAAAGTCAACCGCACCTCTCGGATATAACCCACCCAAGCCTAACCATTACACACCATTTTAGAACCAATCCAGGACCATTTGGAAGCCCGAACCATACTCAGACGACATCTTTTACGTCACCGTAATAAGAAAGTTACACATTCTTATTACAAGACTGAAAACCGCAAGTGATATTATTTCAGGGCTTTTGCCAACCCATTGTATATTTAACATGAAGTTATTTAGCCAGTTGTAGGCATAGGTTTTATATAAGTCTTCCATTCGTAATAAATTGTTATATGATTTGAGAAATCACAAGCCTCCGTACTTTTACACTTTCACACGAGTTCTCGCTCTAATTGTTAAGCAATTTGTATCTCGCCAAGTCACAAGTTTTGAGAAAAAAAGGTTTGAAATGTTGGTCTACTCAGCTTTGTAACTTAAAACTATTGAGGCAACCTAGCTAATCCTCAATTAGGACACTTTATTGGGTCATACTTATAAGTAGAAGAGAGGAAACACAAAAGAAAGGAAATAATTTATTTTGGAAATACATTCCAACATGATAGTTTTCGGTTACAAAGCTGAGTAGAAGTAGTCAATTATTGGAATTGACTTAAGATGTTAACCACATATGACATGTCCGGGCTTGTCCTCGAAGCTATAAATGCCAGACATCCCAATAAATTTCGTTGAGGCTTGTTTTCCATTAATTCGCATGGTGGCGTCAACTGGCGCGGAACTGCAAGCCTACTAGAAGGAGAAGTGAAATAGTTTGGTGTCAAAGAACCTGTTTTGAGTCCAACACTTTTCATTGTTCTACAGTTTTTATTTTATTTGAAATATCTTTAAAAATTTGGTTGCTTTTTGTTAAATTCTTGTTGACTTTTAGTGAATAATTTGCTAACTTTTAGCGAATTTTGTCGATTTCAGTGTATTTGTACCGATTTTAGTCAATTCTGCCGATTAAAGAAAGGGAATTAGGCATAAATAGGGATAAAATAGAAGAAGAATTTATTAAATTTTACACGAATAAATTTAAAATTAATTTTGCAAAAAAAATAAAAATAAAAATGCAGGAAAAATTCTAAAAGTCCTCAATGAAGATGGACTACCCACTGAATTTTACAAAACTTTTGCCCGCAAAATTGCCCCCACACTAGTAAAATCTGGAATGCCGATTCAAGCTTAACATATGAAATTTAGTTACCGTAAGTAAAACCCGGATCGCAGCACCTGTTCCTTAATCGACTTATACTCGGGTTCCTTCTCCAAATAGTACTCGCACGAAATTCCACACGATTTTTTCTCTTTTCTCGCTTTTTTCACCTTTTTCACCTTTTCAACGACGATTTTTTCCACTTTTTTATCAAATTTAGGCCTTTTCTCTCTTCCCAATTCCTCGTCGTCGCTCGATTCCATACATGGGAACTTCATTAGACCTTTCTGCATCTGCGCAGACGCAAGAATATCCAACTCGGGTTCCTTCTCGCAAGAAATTGCAGACGATTCTTTCTCTTTTCTCGCCTTAATCGCCCTTTTCGTTCTTTTCGCCTTAATCGTTCTTTTCGGAACGATAGTTTCAATTTTGTCATCTTCTTTCAGCCTTTTCTCTCTTTCTAATTCCTCGTCGTCGCTCGATCCAAACCAATCGAGCATGCACTGGTCTTTCTGTAGCTGCGCAGACGCACGAACATCAACGAAAACGTTCTTATTCTCCAATTTCACGATCTTTTCCTTCGGTTGTGGGTTTCGTTTTCGTTTTCTTACCGTCGGAGCGAATTTGTCTCGGGGTCGTTTGACGTCTTCGACGAGCACTTTATCGTTGTCGAAGTCGACGATCAGTTGTACGCCTGTACCGTCATCGTTTTCATATTTATCGATTATATCTCCAAATGTATCGCTAATTTGTCTAGAACAGTCGGAAGATTCAGATTCAGAATCCATTTTTTACAAATAAATGTAAGTGAATTTTGTTTGCGGCACGAACTGCAGTGTTGAATCGTTGCAAGTGGTTTATTACAAATGAATCAAAGGTTTAAATACTACAAGGATTTTACACTGAGCCATGATTGGCCGACACATAAAACGTCTAATCAACGTCGTATCGTCAATACGACGTTGTGGACAAGCGCCCTCTGGCGATGTATTTGCGAACGTAACACATATTCTCCAACAAATTTCGATAGATTTTGATGGCTTTTGATGGATTTTGTTGAATTTGTCAGTGAATTGTGAATTTTTATTAATTAAAATTGTAAATTGCAGGGTTTAGGAATGGTAACAACTATTACATTACCTGTACACAACCGGTCATTGGATGGTGTTGGTGTAAGTATAGACGAGGTAAATGTACGAGTAGGAGTCGGCTTTATCTTTTCTGTTGGGGAAAAATTGTTCGTAATCATTTTATTAAGTGAATTAAGATGGACGATTTATTTGTTAATGTTTTCGACTTAGATAACGAAGATAAGGTTCTACATTTACTTTGGGACATTCAAAAGACTAAATCTCTTCCACACACTTGGAGCACGTTGCTCGACTAGTGAGTGACATTTATTTGCTAATTTAATCGATTTATTTAATTAAAATTTTTTTTTTTTGTTTTGTTTAGTTATCCTACATTTTCTGATTACGTTAAAACCATTTCGGTGCGTTACGATGCAGCACCAATATTATTTTGGTGAAAATACTTCATTCACAGAAGAATTTAGTTGCGCTGGTTGCTACAGGTAATAAAATTAAATTCAAAAAAATATTTAATTAATTAACTATTTATATTTCAGAAAAATAAGTGCAACGAGAATGCAAGGAACAAATCTCCTTTTTGTAGCCATTAAAGAACCGTGCTCGGAGAACATGGCGACGGTTTCGTTTGTACCAGCATTTTGCCTCCAAACCAAAATCCCGAAAGGGGTATTGTTCACAGTTTTGAATTAATTTGACTTGTTTTGAATTATTTTTAATTAATTTGACTTGTTTTGAATTATTTTGAACTAATTTGACTTGTTTTGAATTATTTTTGACTTGTTTTGAATTATTTTTGATTGTTTTGAAATATATTTTAAATATTTTTTTTTTGATTTTGTTGAAATAAATATATTCTAATTTATATAGGTTTTGCCAAATTGGTTTTCTAAAGACAGAGTTCATAGCTTCAGTGTAGCAGAATTCGCAGACATATCACGTAACCTTATTTCAAAAAATTTAAATTTTAAAGATATTATTTATTGCTAAAATAAAAATAAACAATTAAATATTGTATCAACGAAATTAGAATTTGCAAAATATAAACATGATATTTTCGTATTCTTTGGTGATTAATAGAGACCGGATAAATGCATAAATGCATGCAATATATTTTTATTCAATATATTAATATATTAATCACTGATTAACCTAACAAAAGATAAAAATAGCGATTGAGCACGAAAATTTAAATATATAAAAATAAAGAAAAAGAAAGAAATAAAACTACCATATTTAGTATAGAATACATGTAAGAATGCAGTCTTACAGTAGCAGTCAACGGAAACTGTTAAATCCGGTGCCGCTGTGTTTGTTCCGACTGCGTGGTTAGGTTTTTTTAAATTATTTTGAATGTACTTGAATTTTAACAAAATTTATATTTTATCTCAACTGTATGATACTTTTGCCACTCGCTCGAATGGTCTCTACGTGTTTTGGCAATGGGTGAGTGGCTACACCTTCCTTGACCATTTCTCTGAATCCTTCTAAAACCGATGGACCTTCAAAAGTAACTTTGCAATGGAATGGCTCACTTTGAGTGGTGAAATTAAAAGGTTTTTGGATGTCGAATTGAACTTTCTGCAAACGGGGTTGTTGAAACGCTCCAAATGTATCATTTATATATTCATGCACATCAATATCACTTTTATTCTTTTTCTTATTTCTTTTTGCGTGTTTAAATTCCGTTACCAAACTCAAACTCTGCAGAAGATTTCTATGCAGAGATTTATTCATTTTATAGCCATAATTGTTTCTCTCGCTGTGCAGTCTCATTAATGACCGTACACAGAGCCCAGTCAGCTGCATTTCTTTGTAGTTTTGATAATTCAAAGCACTTGTAACCGCCTTTAAAATAAATTTTTTTTCAAGATTGTTTGAAAATCTCGCCACAATAAAATTAGTATGAAGATTATGCGCGGCATGATAATTCGTCTAACCTTCGTAAAACGTGTTGTTCCAGCAAAATCAAAGTGATCTTTATTTCAATTCAACTGGTTTAAATACAACAATGGTCAGTTCTCATTGGCTGACCACAACAAAACGTTCGTCGGACGTATTGCAATCCGCGCGTTACGTCCACGCGCCTTCTGGGGACGTAACACGAGTGCCTCGAACCCGAAAAACTCCACAAAATCATTTCTCCTTTCTAGTTTTACAAAACCAGGAAGAGGTAAACAATCGGAAAAAAGAAATTACGCCTGTGTTTGAGAAACACAGCACTGATTTTTAATGAATTTAAATCAGTTTTTACGAATTTTTAACGAATTTAAGTCGGTTTCCAACGAATTTAAGTCGATTTTTAACGAATTTATGTCGATTTTTACCGAACTTAAGTCGATTTTAACAAATTTAAGTCGATTTTTATGCTCTCAAATGTAGGAAATAGACATTTTAGGCAGAAAAATGCTCATTTTATGCACTAAATCGTAGAAAATAAACATTTTAGGCAATAAAAATGGCCATTTTAGGAAAAAATGACCCCTAACCCCGTTAACTGAAGTCGACATTGACTATCAGATGTCCCAGACAGGTGTCTGGTCGATATTTAACTGTTCAAATGGTATTGCCGTGCAAAACTTGCAGTAATTGCACATTTTGTGTCTGGCTTCAAACATGCACTGCGTTTTTTTTAACACAACCATCTGTGCGATGGCTGAAAAGGGTTCATTTTGTTGTCAGCATTTATGTAATTCTTCTACTGTTTCACTGCAGAAATAAATAATTTTATTTTTTCATTCGCAAACAACGTGTAGCTTAATTTTCTTTTTATAAACGACTAGCTTGTTTGTATTGATGAAGATGGAGAAAATTCAAGTATGAATTCGTATTTGCTGCGAGATTTCATTAGAGATTTGTTCTGTCCAGAATAGATCCCTGTTTTTCGACTGGAAACCCCGTAGCCACAACTATTTTGACTCGAGACACGAAAACGTTCGCTCGTTGAAGTAACGACGCGAAGGCGATAATTTAACCCGAATTGTACTTCAAATGCGGTTCTTTCTCACAGCATTTAACCTAAATTTTACAATTTTTGACATTTTTATAGAAATTCATATACAATTTTTTGTTTTTTAGGCTCTGTTTGATATCTGCGTGTTCGAATTTTCTTCCCATGTGACGATGCCGGGTGAACTTCGAATTGTTCGTATTGAATCGTAGTGAAATAGAATTAGAAGTATTTTTTGTAAATGATTGCTTTGTTTGTGGGGGTGTAAAATCCAACTCTCTACCTCCACGTGGTCACCCCTGGATAAACTGATGATTTGAAATCTGTCAGTGGAACCAGAAGAGAGCTCTGGTCATATATTTCCTTTGCTTTTCAAATTTCTTGAATTTGATATTTTTGTATTGTCGATGGTCATGACGGAGTTTTCATCTCAGCTCGTTTTTTTACGAATCTTTTTTAATTTCTTGCCATCCAATCTTCTGTTTTCCGAATTCCAATCGGTATGTCATCGAGTTGTCATCAGGCAATGATTTATGATCTTTGGTCTTCAATTTTTCCATATTTTTCCGTTTTCGTGTTCGGTGGATATAAGCCTACATTTTCACTTGGCTTTGATTTTGATTCAGTTGTGCGAGTAGATTGAAGATTTTAAAATTGAAACTATGGATGATTTTACTTATTTTACCGCACCTTTGACAATTTCGGTGTTTCATTGAGTTTCATTTGGAAATTTCATTCGATTCGGGCACATTTCAGTCGTTTATTTCCAATTTTTCTGTTCTTTTGATGCCTAGTTTTTCTCTACTTTTGCTGAATAATTATTATTACGCAGCAACTTAATGGCCGTTGATCAAAGCGTGTTATTTCTTTTCTTGCAAAACAGCGGTTGAATTGTGACAACACGTAGGCACTAAATTTGTAGATAATTTTGGTCTTGTAAGCCTGCATTGCGATGAATGTAGCCTTTGCCAATTGACATTCTGCATTCATTTGTGAATGTTTTAGTGCAGACATATGGTAAAAGGCACATGTGCCTGAGCAAGTGATAGAATTGATTCATTTTAACTCGTCGTCGTTGACTTTTAGGTTTTGTCATCTTATTATTAGTTTATAACTTATCTTAACTGTGGTTAGACCCGAACCGCTAATTTTTCATTGGTAAACAGTTGTACAGTCGTGGACAAAAATAACTTCCCTTCAGTTTAGCTGTTTTAAGTTTATCTAGCAGGTGGCAAAAAATCAATTGAGATTCAATGACACCAATTTTGACACGGTCTCTCGTCTTGCTCTAACAACAGTATTAAAAGATAGACCGGGCAAATAATGATAGATAGGGAGAGCGTCAGAGCGTCGAAGAATATTTTCAATATTTTCTTCTACGCTAGTGCAAACCGCGTCTTCAAGTCAGGAATGCAGAAATAAATGAACAATTGAGACAACATATAGTCTCAAAAATTTCCAATGTTCAGCAGTCCTTGGCTAAAAATGTTAGCGAATTATGACCGACTAACAGGCTTCTTCTTCAACATTGCAAATACAAAATAAGGTGCAATGAACAAAATGGCGGTTGTATAGACAATCATGAGATATTTAAATGAGTCTTTGTCTGCTGCCACAACTTCTGTCACTTCTATATCTTTTACTACCACTTTGGGTACGGGTCGAAACTGCAGTTTCAAGTTCACTTTGAATTTAGTGTTATTGCAAAGACCGACTTCCTCCCTAAAAACATCTGGATTTGGGGCACAGTCAAATTTGCTCCAAAGTTTGTGATATATCCAGTCTAAATAAGTGGGGTCCTCGTTGGGCTTATAAGATAAAAAAGTTGGGGTAAATTATGCATCTTATGGTCGTGTTCCGACCGGATTTGTCCTTTGTGGTTTGTCGTTTTGTTTGCTTTTAAAAATTATTTTTCTTTTCTTTTTAATTTTAAATTTTAAATAATTAATAAATAAATATAAAACTGGTTTAAACTGCAATTTTCTGTGCAAAAACAGGTTTAAACTGCAATTTTCTGTGCAAAAACTGGTTTAAAGTGCAATTTCATGCGCAAAGAGTTAATTTTTTGAATCGTTCTCTCGTCGACCATGTCACGTCGGGGGTCCGTCCTTCTTCAATGCTTTCTACATAAAAATATTTTCTTTTTGTAATGAAATTTATTTTTGAACCGTGCGTGACATGTTACCAATAATTCGTCCAGTCCTGCATACAGTTTTCTTTTGAATTCTGGTACTTTATCGTCGTGTGTCTTGTGGTAACTGTAGAAGCGATCCATTACTCTATTTCGTCAATCCTGGACGATTCCATTTAGCGTTGTAGACTGAATGGCATTTTCTTCTGCCAGAGTTGTCGTGTGTATTTCATCTTCTTCTTCTAACTCTATTTTTAGTTGTGACAGTTGTTTGTTGATATAATCTTGTAGATGTTGGTCTTCAATATTAACAATTTCACCTGTAAAAATATAAAGTATGTATTAATGTATTGTATACATCAACAAGCATCTGATGAAACCAATCCAAACAATCAATGAGTAGTTTTTGGCTTTCAAATTCGATTGCATGACCGTATTTTGACCACATGTTTCTTATTGAGATACAGTTTTAAACATATAATCCGGAATGTAGCATTGGATGGCCTTTTTGCGAGTTCAGCTTTCCTTAATAGCTCCAAATCTTGAGGATCCGTCATCTCGATGCATTCTATATTGTGATTAGGTGATGACGGTTTGGCAGATTTAAAATAATCCTCTATTTTATTCGGCAGCTTATACGAAGAGATGTTTTTGAGAATTATCCGGCTACACCTTTTCTTTGTGACGGTGACGACCACAACTCCCATTTAACAATGGTACCGGGAAGAGATCGCAATAAATAAACAGTGAATACAATATGAGATAAATACAAGACAACAGAACTGTCAATACACTACAGTTTATTGTTGGCAAACAATATGAATGAGTTAAATTTTACATGGGACTAATGCCGACATTTGGCAAGTTAAATCAGCTATTAAACTATACAAAGAATTGGCCAACTGGCCCTAGAATAATATCAATACGGGTCTGGAAAACGGGAGCGGTTTCCCCATCGCTCGACCTGTTATAGATGTCATCTAAGCCGGATGGCTATTTCCCTGGAGTCCGATACGGCTTCGCTGGTTCCTTGGTTCGCTTGTGTAAATTATCGCACGTCGATAAATCGAATGATCTGAGCCATGCGGTTGACTTTGTCTGCACCGCCACAACTGAGGTTGGATATTGGTGTAAGTAAATGTGTTCATTTACTTATCAATATTCCGAGTATGAATTATATTTAATTCATAAGTGTTGTGAGTTTTCTACTGGATATTTCGTCGATAAGTTGTCGTCAACTTATTGGTCACATTGAGTTTCAATGTATTCGTGTTTTTAAGTCTTCTGACTTGATTAGTTAACTTGTTGCCAAGTTAATATTGTTCTGTCGTAAATGTAAAGGATAAATGTTAGACTTCCCTTCGCAACACACAATTGCCGTCGATAGAAAACGCCTTGCCATGCAGAACGGTATCAAGCGTTCCCTGCGCCGCAACACGGTCGTTCGTCTAGCGATTGACGGTATCACGTACACAGGAGTCGATAGCTCGCGGCTCCGCACAGCAGTTTAGTCCTTCGCGGTACTAATAACAAAACGACTGCTTTGGCACCGAATACCATGAGAATCAGCTTGCCAAACACTTGGTGCTACTCGTGGTTACTGTGAAACAGACTGCTTTGGCACCATCAGGTGAAGGAACCAACTCTCAACAGTCCCGGTGCTTACTTGCGGTTACGAGATGCGTTCATACCGAAAATGACCACTCAGTCCTGCCCGGAGGATACTGATTTGCACAGAAGGCAGGTTCTCCTCGGCGAGACCGTAAATTGAAACATGTATGCAACATAACAATCCAATACGTCGGCTTCAATTGCCGGTGGTTGCATGATTCGGTAGAATCATGCCGCGGTTCTTTGTGAATAAATCAGCAAAGAACCAAAAGGTTTTTCATGGACAACGAATCATATTTCATAAGTAACAATACCAATCAGAAATAATCAAACAGAGCCGCGGAATGGCCGGTTGTTTGGGTTTATATAACCTGGCTGGATTAAGGATTTAATCCAATCAACCAATCGGAACATGAGTTCCACGAATCCCTCCAATCCCGTATCACCGGAAGTGGATACGGAGGAGCAGTATGCTAATTCACACCACAACCGGAACTGGATACCCAGGACCGGAAATGGATCCACCAATCACATTGATCGGTTGATCGATGGATTACCAAATCTCCATTTCTGCTGAACTAGAGATTCCAATCACTTTTAATGTGAACAATAATCATTAATATATATTTATATTAATCTTAATAAAGTGTTGTTTTATACAAATAAATATATTCTTATATTTATTTACTAGCTTCTCAACTCGCATTTCGAATTTACCGCCGAAATGTAATCGCGCCATCTAGTGGCGACTTGGAGCATTGACAAATGCGGGTTTTGCCGAAAACTTACTAAAATTCAGCCGTGTTATTAATAAATAGCACTTATAAACCGTCATATCTTTAAAAAATACCACCCATGGTCTTAGCAATTGTTTATACTTTAAATTCTATGCCATATGTGGAGCTACCTCCTCTGGCCAAGAATCTGGTTATGTGTAGTCTATAATTGCTAAATCTTCATCAAATAAGTATTTATTTCCCGTTTTTTTGTCCCAAGAGACTACAGCAACTTGCTCGGTGTTTGTCAACCATCCTTCGAGAGGAAGGTTTGTAAAAAAATTCGTGTCCCAAACCAATTTTTACTGTTAGTCTTTGCAGCCAATCATCCAGTTTCTGAGATTTGTTTGGATCTGGTAGACAGACAAATGACCAATCCTCTGCATCTGGATTGTGAGACCCCACAGTTCAAAACCACGCAGGATTAGCCACCCATCGTTTGGAAGTTTTGCTTGTATGCTGATTTCAGGCAGCCATAACGTTAACAAGAAGTGAAAGAGACGCTAGTAATGTCACTTCCTGTAAACATTCGCTTCTTACCCACAATTCCTCAGCTCGCAGTCCAGTGGTATGTAGGTCTATGGTGCAACATACTTTGTAAAAAAAAATGCGCAAAGTGAAGTTGATAGATTTCTCGAAGTGCTGCAAGTTAAGGTCACATTAGGAGCAGGCACTAAGTTATTTTCGACAATAGGCCTAAATGTACCAGTAGACTCTTGGAGGCAGAGAAAAACCGTGTCCAGCACATCTCCATCTGCAGAAATTGCATATTGAATAGTATAATTATGTGTTGCCTTTCCAGTTGACGACTGCAAAATCGAATGTTTTGTGTTCACTCTTTAGGGAAATTGTACGTGAGGAAATAAGTTCATAATTGAATCCACATTAATCCATATTAAATATTGTTGATTTACAATACTTCTTAAGTTTATTTCGAAATTTGAGTTGAAAATCTGTAGCTGCATTTTAGATGCTTTCTGGTTCTGTATTTTCTAATCTGTTGACCAATTTTGTAATTTTTCTGCTCGATAGATGACTCTATTAAATGTGATTTTGCGTGGATTGGGTGCCAATCCAGTAATATACTGGATAAACCAAGGTAAACAGCAAATCTTTAATTCATTGGTAAAATGGCAAACTACATGTATGAATCCCAACATGGTACTCTCAGACAACAATCCTCTCGAGACACATGCAAAACTCCAATTATTACATTATCCCCCCCCCCCCCCCCCAAAAAAAAAAATTGACTTTCTAACTCTTGATCTGGGCTATCCTGCCAGAGCTGAACTCGATTCACGTGGGTCAGGAACGGCTCGGATTTACCCTCTACCTTCTCCAGCAGCAGAATATTGTCATCGTAAAGCTCTTTGATCACAAATATCCCCTCCGTCAAAGGCAAAAACGGGTTCATCTGAAACAAGTTTGGATCGGGCAGCTTATGAGCCCTAATGCTGACTCTTTCGCCGACCTCAAAACTAACGCTCCTTCTCTTTCTATCGTAAAACCTTTTCTGCCTTGCTTGGGCGAGGGCCACTCTCTTCCGCTGCCAGACCCCCCATGTGAACGAGTCTACGGTGTAAGGCGTTCACTCGGTCCAGAGGCAGGAACTCTTCAGCCTTCAAATCAGAGTCTGGCTCCCCGGGCAATCTGGTACCCATTGCGCGGACCAACTCGAAGGGAGAAAAAGCCAGTTGAAGCATTGATGGCTGAGTTGAATGCAAACTCAACTTCGGGGAGAAATTTATCCCATTCGCAATGATCTAACCGGTTTATGGACATGGCAATCATTTTTTTAACCTTTTGAATCGGTCTCTCACTGCGATTGGACTGAGGACGAAAAGTTGTTATATGCTTTACTTTGATTCCCATCGCCTCGCAGCCCTCTCCGAACTCCCTTCCTGCAAAACACCTCGCATTATCCGTGATCACTTCCCGAGAGAACCCAAATTTGCACACAGTGCGTGTGAAGGCACCTAGCGTTATGCTTGCGGTAACGTCTTTAACCGGGATCAAATCTACCATTCTAGAGAGGGACTCCAGGACTATGAAAATGTAGCGAAACCCTTCCGCTGAAGAAACAAAACGACCTATATGATCCACGTACAGTCTTTCCAAATTTAGCTGCCTTGACCGGATGCAACAAGCCCACTGGATTTAACTTGGGAAGTTTAAACCGTTGGCAGACTTTGCAGCACTTGCACCAATCTCTGACCTCCGAATTTACTCCGGCCATTACGCCTGCCGTTCGAATCGTAACACTGTCGCTGCCCGCCTTCTATGTCCGCTTGTACGAGAGGAATGGAGACACTTGAAATATTCCAAGCCGAGAGTCTTAGGCAAAATCACCTTTCGGCTCGAAAAGACGTTGAGGCTATCCTTGGCAGGAATGAAGTACAAAACTTCTTGCGCCCTTGGTCGAGTTTCATTCGGTCTAGCCACCTCTTCTCCTTCCCGAATTCCAGGTCTTCACCTGACAACTTACTAATCATCCGGTTCAAAAAAAAAATGAGTTATTTGCCATCGTTCATAGTTACCATTATTGTAATGAAAGGTGACTATTGTTAGAGTATAAATTACATTGGGCGCCAACCCAGTAATATACCGGATAAACAAAGGTGAACAGCCAATAAAAAATATAGATATTTGTTTGCTTTCCGGAAAAAGCAAGCAATAAACTTGAATGTTGAAATAAACCAGCATAAATATTTATTTTTTGACATGAAGATACATTTTCTTAGAAAATACAAACAATAGTATCACATCATTTCAATGATTAAAATTATCAAACAAATTTAAAACCAAACTGAACTATATTTCCTGGTGGTAGCACACAGACCACAGTTAGGAGTAATCAGGCTCAGCCAATGGGAAATAGGCCCAAGTTATAGTGAGCCAGAGTATATGTAAAAACTGCATTTGCAGAGTAGTAAGACAAACAAAAATTTATTTATTCTAGTGCAGAAATCATTTATCACATTTGCAGACAGGCCATTTTGCCTTTTTGCAATACAGCAAATGAAACTAGCGTTGCCTAAAAAAATTGAAGTAAACCAAACATTTTCGAATAAATTATGATCTTACTGTGACTGTATTATACTGTACCTCTCATCATGCTGAAGAAGATTCATCTTGTTGCAAATTGCTTGAAATTTGGACATTGCACTGTTGTAACGCCTCTTGTATACGTTTATGTTTAATGCCACAGCAGCATCCGTTGTAGCGATCAAAATGTAAATGTCGTCGAAACTCGAAACTCATCATCTTCAACTAATCGCAAAGGTTGCCAACGCTTACTGTAAAAATTCGTTTTTATCATTCATTGGCGATTAAAATGGATTTTTTTTTAAAAAAAATTTTATGTCATAAATTGTAATAGTGT
This sequence comes from Strigamia acuminata, assembly GCA_949358305.1. Classification (NCBI taxonomy): domain Eukaryota; kingdom Metazoa; phylum Arthropoda; class Chilopoda; order Geophilomorpha; family Linotaeniidae; genus Strigamia; species Strigamia acuminata. The sequence goes on from OX442314.1 coordinate 49,572,574, forward strand.
GAATTAAAATTGGAAATATTTAATGCTTGATGATTTTGAAATTTTTTTTTAATTCATGTTAAATTGTAGTCAACCGAATGAATATAAAAGTTGTCGTGAGGAATTGTCCTCTCTGTTGCTACTGTGTTAAGGATTGTTTCTACGTCAAGCGGTTGACGGTGTTTTCTCTCGGGAAACCCCGTAGTCACATCCTCGCCGTTAACGAGTGATGTTCCATGTCGATTCGGGCCGAGAAAATTCGTTGGAATTTGATTTCGAATTGGTCACTGGTATACTTTATTGGCTAATATGTTGTTCGGCATGATTATATTCAGTATTTGGGTATTGGTTGAAAAGAAAATTGTTTTTCTGTTTTAGCATTTTCCGCCATGGTAGCATACAGGCAAGTGGCTTCAAGATGTTAGTTATTTCCTTTTGTGCATTTTTTGTCAAGAATGCATTTGCTTTCATAATAACTATCATGCTGGCGTTGATCCACTCCTTTTTTTCCGGGGTCAGTACAAGACTTTAATGAGAGGATTTGCTACTATGGTTAATGCTATTTCATGCTGTGGTTTTGGGTGGTAATTGATCGCGGGTTCATCGTCCGTGAGCGAATTTATTTCTTGTTTGTTCTTCTGGGATAAATCGCCTGCAACAGTCTTTTAGGGAGTTTAGGTGGTATCTTTGATTTTGCCGTTCATGAAGTTGTTATAACGTGTCTCTAATTTTTTACTCGAAACTGCCGATGAGAAATAAATTTAAATTTAAATAGATAAATATTTTTAAACAAATTTAGAAATTTTTTTTTTAAAAATTACATTATTAAAACTAAAGACCCTGTATGCCTCCTGACGAAACCCTGGATTGAATTTTCTAATGCTATAGCCCAACTGTATCAACTTTCGGTCTTTGAGATCAGAAAACACGACATTTGCTTCTTCACGTTTGGTCGATTTTTTAATCGATTTTTTGGTCGATTTTTCGGTCGATTTATTGGTCGATTTTTTGGTATTTTCTTCAAATGTAAGAAGTGGTCCACTAATTCTCCAGCAACGTTGGAGATTATGTTGATTGCAACCTGCCCCACAACTTCTTTATAAATGTTAGTAACGGACATGTTCCAGGCTGAAACTGAATTGAACATGTCATTAAGAAAATGTGAAAAGAGCTATGAGATATCGTAGTTTGGCTCTTACAAACTCAAGCAAGTTCCAAAAACAACTCACTTCCTAGGTAAAAAAAAGTTCTGCAGAATTCGACATGCTATGCAATAAAGTATTTTGCAGAAAAAATTATCAAATTCTGTATAATTTTGCAGCAAAATGATAACCTTTTCTTCAGAAAAAGGCAAAACCTTTTTATCCTTGTTTGAGTTGCTCTATCTGCCATTGAGTGAACATGTGGCCAATTTATTAGGGCTAAATACCAATCTTGCTACTTGTCTAGCAAAGATTGAGGGAGAATTGCTAAATGATTTCTCATTTTCAAGTTGCAATTTACCTAACATCACACCATTTCCAATTTCAACCTGAAAATGAATATAAAAGAGATAAAATGAAATAATGAATGTAAAACAGATTAAAGGAAATAATGAATATAAAACATTAAATGAAATAATAATGTAAAACAGATTAAATGAAATAATGAAAAGTCATTCAAAAGAAATTTCTAAGTTTTTAACTTCTTCTTCTTCAATATCAGATTCAATCGGGTTCAATGGGTTGTACAAATTTCCTGCAGCTTCTAAAAATGCTAGTTGTGACTGCTATGGTCTCGCCAGTGTAGTCAGGGGACTGATAACACCGGGTAGGGACGCATACTTCACGTAAATAACGGGGAATCCCACAATATTGGTTGGTTGGCCTTTATTGTGTTGTCTAGGGGTATGGGGAATCCCGTTACCCGTTGCAGGGGTGCCACGAAGGCACGCCGCACCGGCAACCGACCCGTCACACACTGGGCGCGAGCCCAATGGGTGACGTGGTCGGTTCAACGTTACATTCATGCTGTACTTACCTACAGCCCGCAGTGACCACTCATGGAGGCTGTATTGGGTGGAAAACCCAGATACTGAGCATCGCTGTGGTGAATGGGAAGGAGTGCAGAGTCCTCTCAGCCGGGACACGCCTTGTCCCCTCGTCTACTACAACACCCTGGAACCCTGTCAACACACGACCGTCCTGGTCGGTGTCCGCACTCTCTCTCTCCGCAACTCCTCCCCACACCACTTAGCTCCCTCCTTCCCCCGGGCTAGATCACCTTGCCCAATCAGGGGGTGATCTTGGGGCCGTATGGCGGTGTGTGGCAGTGACGTAGGTCACCCCAGGTGGCCTGACGGTCACATCTCCCCCCCTCCGAAAAAGGTAAGGAACACAGGGGCCACACACAACACCAACGGGGCCATGCGAACCGAGGCAAACACAACACGAGACTTCCTTTGCCGAATGCGGACTGATGCCGTTGGTTCGAAAGTTACGGCACCGTCGTGCATCGGGCTAACGGTTGGTGTCACTCGTCCGGAGACTGCAGCACCGCCCGCCCCCGATGGTAGCAACACGGGACAACGGAACTCACCCAAGCCTGGATTGGCCGAAAACAAAAATCAACTATTGAAAATTATACAAATTTAAAAAACAATTCACCGAGTCTGAGCGTAACAGACCCGGGATGAAAGAATAGTAATGACGATTAAACAAACAAAAAAAAATGTGTAAATCAAACAAGGATGGGAGAGGTTGGTCAATCCTCTCGAAAAAAAAAAAATTTTTACGTTAAACAAATCGTATCAAAGAAAGAATTAATAAAAAAAAAAACATATATTACAAAAATACCAGCCGGGACCTGACCTAGGTCCATGGGCCGGGAGGTCCTCAGATGAGAAACTTCAGATGGCTTTTCCCCTTCACCGGTCGCTCATGGGAGTGGTGCGGCGTCGGTGACGCACGAGGCGCAACGCTTCCATGGCCGGACGTCCATGTTTCACCGGTTGCGGCAAGATCCTAGGGAAACAAATAAAAGGTCGGGACCGAAATGGTCCGTCGTCTGTACAATTAGTAGCACACCACCGAGGCAGCTACCACGGCCTTTTCAGGGGCCTGGCGCATCCTCCGATGGTCGGTCCTCGTGCGAGGTTTCTTGCGAGACCTCGTCGCTGACGACAATTACTTCAGGTGACTCGAAAAGGGGCGGAGAGAAACTCTCCGCCTCCCTAACTGCCATGCGCGGTTCGGGGAGTGGTGCCAGCCTGGCTCCTTCCTCCGTTACTGCGGATGATGTTGACGCCGAAGGAGAAGTACGAGACTTCTTGGCCTTCCTTCCCTTCCTCCGTCGGGAACGGTGTGGTCTGCCTGGCGTCCTCGGGATGTCACCTGGAACGTCGCTGTCTTCGCACGGGGAGGAGAGGAGCATGGCGGCGTCCGCCCTTGCTTCCGTTTCCTCTTCCGATTGAGACTCCGGGGTCATCTGACCTTGTGGGGTACCGATCTCTGGTGAGAGGGTCTCCATGAACTCCTCAATCGTAGCAGGGGGTTTCCTTGAAGGTTGCTCGCCCCAGAGCGGCTCGAGCAGTGCTTCCATGTCCTCTGCCTCGTTCGCCAGCTCGGCGGGAGTGACGTCGACTTTGGCCACAGGTCGAATCGGCCACATCTGTACACTCATGGGCGGAGGGAGAAGCATGTACCACTTCTGCACGGATTCGCCCAAGCAGGCCTTCAATGCCCGCACGATCTCATCCCATCGGCGCAGCCGTGATGTTTCGGCCGCGGTTGCCGGGATTTGGAGCGACATGTACATTTTCAGGCGAATCACGGCCAAAGCGGTTGCCGTTCAGGCCTCGTTCCTGAACGCATCCACAAATGCAACATGAAGGCTCCTCCACCGATTGAGTTCTGCTAACCAGAGGTTCATCACCTCAGGGGATGCTGCGGCTAAGCGTGGCACTCCGCTGATGATACCCTCTCTAGTGATGTACGGGGTACCTTGCGGTTCCCAGCGTATACCTGGTAGCGGGTTGCAGAGATCCGGTTCGAGGATCGCCACAGTACCCTGATCCAAGGGGGTCGCGGTCGTCGCCGACTCGCCACCCTCCCGCGTCGTTCCGCTCGTCGCTGGTCCCAGTATGGCGGACCGCTGCTGTTCGCGGGCACCAAGGGACAAGCCCTCTAGTCCGCTCACATACAGCTGTCTCGCCACTGGCTCGGTTGTCGGCACTACTGGCGGCACAATACTCGTATTTGCCTGCTGGGTGTCCGACGTTTCCACGGGAGGTGGCGTCATCGGGCCTCGTCTCGGCCTCGGCTCCATCTCCACGGCTTGCGAGTAGGTGGGTGGCGGTTCGGGGTGGCCGGAAACCGTCTCCGTCTCCATAGGTACATCTTGGGTGACGGTTCCTCCTGAGCTCTGCGAACCCTCATCCCACGCGGTGTCGTCCCGCACCAAGCGCGCCTCGGCCTCAGCCTCGGCCAGTGCTTGCCTCTGTGCTGCTGCGGCGCGCGCTCGTCTCGCATTCTCCTTAATACGCTTGCGCGTGTGTTTGGACTGGTATCGCTCCTGGTCCGGAGTCGCGTTGGGGACTTGCTTTCGCCAGTCCTCCATGGCAACACGCAGCTTCTCGGCCTCTACCTCTCCCCACTTGCTGCCTGGCTGGTTGACGTGCTGGCGCTTCGGGGTGGGCTGCGTTAGCCCTGCCGCTGCTGCGCCACGCGTCCTGGGCCTAGACCTCGTCGGCTGGGCGGCTCGAGAAGGACCTGGGAGCGGGTTGTCGAAGTCCACCACGGGCGTGTAGTCGTCTGGGGGAGCGTCACGGGAGAAACCGGCGTTAGCCAGTGTATCCAGACGTGTCTCCCAGTTCGGGGTGCTTGCCCACGATATCACCGACCGGCGAGAACGATCACCACCCGGGACAGACTGGTGCAGTTGGAACCAGCGCTGGAGCGGAAATGCGGAGTGCACGAGACCGAAACCCAAACAGTTCTGGCACGGCGCCTCACACGTATTCGGCTGGACTATCCAGCACTGACCCACGCAAATGGGGCAAATGCACCACCACTCCCACTTGCGACCCTCGCGATCTCCCGAATGTCTCTATAACAAAATCAATAAAGTAAAATTAATACCAATAATTAAAGTAGAAGAAAAATCACTCAAGGAGCAGCTGGCAACAGTGGAGTTGAGATAAGTGACGCGAGAGCGCGGTAAAACCTGCTTCTCAGCGTCCGGTCAGCGCGCATGCGTGAGAACACATTGCGTCACTGGTTCACAATATCGGCGGAGTCTTCGAGCGAGCGGAAGTTTGCTTCGAAGTTACGCCTGATAACGTCCCATCGAAAAACTACGACTGGTGAAGCAGTTGCACGTTTTCAATGTGAGATGCAGCGGCAGTGCGATGAGTGTTTAAACTGCTCGCCGCCGTTTCTTCCTGACCACTAGGGAGGATCATAGGACCACAGCCGTTACGGAGATTGCAACTGTCATGGCGGAACGTTCTGAGCCAACGTGCCGCAATGAGCCGATCATCCGTGCCGTCTTGGTTCCCAGAATCCCCAAGTGAGATTGAAGATAATAATGAAAGCCAATTCAACACCAGCAACAGGCGATCGGTGGATGGTCGAAACCGTTCCGGCCGTGCGCCGCCGCTGGCTGAAAAACAACTCGAAAAACGGAGGAAAGGGAAAATTTAGAAAGTAAAAAACTAAGCTAGATAAATTAAGACCTGATCCTCAGAAGAAATGTTTGAAATTTTTTAAGACTTGAGATGGCGAAGCAGAAGGAGAAAAAGAATAAACTTCCACTTGCCGTAATATCTCGTAAACAACAAGCTATCAAGGAAAAAGAAGCAAGAAACCCAACAAACAGTAAAACTAAAAGCAAAGGGAATTAAAGAACAAGTTGGGATTGGAAGATCACACCGCGCCGCCGAGGGATTAGGGACTAATCCCCCCTCGTCGCGGTTGACCTTTCCTCGCTTTCCGCATTGTTTCTGCGGCTTGCGGTCAATGACTGGAGGGGCGTCGCTAAGCTGACTGTCTCCACCAAGTCTGACCACAAGTCGGATCTTATACTGGTAACGCGCGAGATCTTTGTTGGACCCAGATACCCATAAAAACGGCATTGGTTCCTCACAAGATTCGCCACCGCATCCCGCTAAACTAACGAAAGGTGTGGGAAAACGGTGATAGAATGAGAGAAAAAAAAGAAAAACTATTCGTGAGACTCAAAGAAAAAAAAGAAAATAAACTGCCCATGTAAAAAAAAATACAAGAAGGAAAAAGGAAAAAAGGAAAAATAGAAGGAGAAATGATGATCGCGGTGGCGAACAAAAAGTGAAACTGATCGCCGCCCGAACACGATCCGTGCGGAAAAACGAGGAAAAACCACGCTTTTCTCACACAAATGTTTGTGGAATCAAGTCAAGAACACAAATTGAGATTTCTCCCTAAGTGTTTCTGTGACTTAGTTCAGATGCGGTGCAGTTTTGTGAAAAACTCCCAACCTGCATCCGCGCCTGCTAACGGCGGCCGAAGCTGCCGCTTGCATTGCGATGAACGTAATTCGAGACGGAATGAGGGGAGAGGGGCAAGGGATGAGCGAGTGTCAACAAGTGATGTTAAATAAGAACGGACAAAGTCCAAAACGAACCAGTCTTACCTTCATTGCGAAGAAAGATAACTTCTCGGCGAAAAATTTCGGCGCAAACGAGAGGGAAAAACTGATGTTGACAGTGTAAAACACTTAACACAGAATGGGGAAACAGGATGTGAAAACCCTCGACCAAGTGCCTTTGGGTCTAAACAATACCCGACCCCTGCCCTGTGATTGGAGACCTAGCTCCCCCTCCTCCCCTTTATTGGGGCAATCCCAATATTCCATCGAAAAATATTCCATGGGGACATAAGATAAGAAAAATAGCACAACAAAATTGGTTTATTGCAGGAAACCATTTCCACCAGATGTCCACATGAGTTGGAATTAATATTTCAGCAAAATAACTTGCTTGAAAAATAGCGGCCACGATGTTTCCATCGTTGCCATGGCTACGCGTCCACCGGAAGATGCCGTGACGTCACTCCAGCGACTCAGTCATCAACACGTGGTTTCACGGAAACGTGAAAACGCGGTTAATGGTCATCACGGAATCTCAACGGCTTGTTACGTAGCCGTTTACCTAAAACCGGGCGTCGCGGAGAAATCCTCATCGGTTTCTTCCTCGCACGCTTCGTTTTACGTTTAACTCCGGTTACTTCGGTAGGCGGAGCCACAGGAGTTGGCGGCGGGCCCTCAGCTGCAGGTTCGATGACCCCAACAGGTGGAACCGTTTCCGCCGCATCCTCGGCTACCGGCCAGGTGGGTGTGGACTCGGGTGGTATATACCGCCTCAAGTTCACAATATTTACCGGACCTTTACATTTCAGCGTAATCGGCGTTGCCACCGTGTACACCAAAGGACTGATGACCTTTGTGACAACGTACGGGCCTTCGAATCGATCTTCCAACGACGCAGCATAACGGAGCGCTTTAACCGACAGTGGGTGAGTTCGAAGCAATACCAAATCATCCACCTCAAATGTATCGTCGCTACGATGTTGATCGTAATAAGACTTCTGTTTCTGTTTAGCCAGCGACTTATTTTTGAGCGCTGCCTTCAACAACACATCCATCCTAGAGACCAACATTCTCACCGTGTCGTACGGCTGCTCGGGGTCGAAGGGTGCATCCAGAGCCACACCGCGACTATCCCAAAACGGACGTAACTCACGGAGATACGTTAGCATTGCTGGTGATAAACCCGTTGTTGCCGATGGGGCCGTGCGCAAGGCGAAATTAATGCTATTGATGCATCGGTCCCACTGGTCATGTTCGGACGTGAAAATCTGAAGCATAATTTTAATGTTCCGATTGACTCGTTCGGTGTAATTAGTTTGCGGGTGGTATGGTGACGTCCTTAACGGAGTGACACCTGCCTCCCTGCACAACTCATTGTATACCTCTGAAATAAATTGTTTTCCGTTATCACTTACGATGAACCGAGGGCATCCATGATTATGAAAGAAACGCAACAACACGGGCACGACACTTGAAATTTTCGCCGTCCGCATCGCCGTAGTCTCAACCCATCCAGTGGCATAGTCCACAATCACCAGAATATACCTGTTCCGGTCTCTCGTCATTGGTTTCGGGCCCATGAAGTCGACTCCGAGTCTTTCGAATCGGCCTATCATTGGTGAAACTGGCATCAGGAGTCCGGTTGGTTTCCTCTGCACAGGCTTGCAGCGCTGGCAACGGTCACACCTTGCGATGTAATCCCGCACACTGCGTCTGAATCCAGGCCAGAAAAAACTCCGACGTAATCTCTCAGTTGTAACATCGACACCGCCATGTCCAGACAATGGGTGATCGTGCACAACCTTGAGACAGTGGTCATGCAACGAAACTGGCACCACGATTTTCAGTCCGGAGCCGTATTCCGTGTTTTCCAGGAACATATCTGTCTTCAACGGGGCGTTTATATACAACACTCCGTTTGAAGCTAACATAAAGTCAGTCTTGTACTGTAGCATGAGCGGTGAGAGTTGGGATAGGGACGTCTCGTCTCCTTTCTCCATCTTCAACCACTTAATTAGGATCGCACAATCGGCGTCGGCCAACTGACCCGTCCGTATCTCATCGAGAGACATAGTTAGATCAGCCGACCCAGAGGCCAAAAGTGAGTGTGACAGCAAAAGTGCGTTCGCTTCTCCGGGTAGAGCCTCTGATGTCGTTAAGTCGTCATCTAGGCTCACTCGTGAGAGCGCATCAGCCACCTTGTTGTCTACACCTTTTCGGTATTTAATAATAAAATCCTCCTGCTGAAGTTTCATAGCCCATCGAGCCAAACGACCGGACGGATTCTCGCATGACATAAGCCACTTAAGAGCCATATGGTCTGTTTCGACTACGAACTTTGAATACTCCACGTACGGCTTGAACTTATTAACAGCCCAAACCACTCCTAGGCATTCGAGCTCTGAAGCGCTGTAGTTAGCCTCTGCACCCTGGAGAGTGCGGCTAGCGTAGGCGACAGGTCTCACCTTCTCTTCGTCATCAGCCTGCATGAGGACTGCACCGAGACCGCCTGCACTAGCATCGGTGTGAATGATGAAAGGGCGGGCAAAATCAGGCAAAGGTAGCACGATCCCATTAGCCAGCTGATGCTTCAGAGTCGTGAAAGCATCTTGGCACTCCTTCGACCAACTCCATGCTATATCCTTTTTGAGGAGCAGGAAGAATGGTTTCGAAGTAATGTTCAGATCTTTCAGTAATGGCGCGTAGAATCCAACCATACCGATAAAACGTTGCAACTGCTTTACGTTCTTCGGCGGCGGATACTCCACGATCGCTTGCACCTTGCTTCCGTTTGGACTGTATCCTATAGGTGTCATGGTGAAACCAAGGAAATCCCAGTCAGCAGGGCAAACAAACGATTTAGATGGGCTAGCCGTCAGGTTTACCTTCTCCAATCGGGCCAACACATCCGCCAAATGCATCAAGTGTTCATCAAATGACTTGCTGTAAATGACAATGTCATCCAGAAAAGCCAGAGCCCACTTGAACTTCGCTTCCCCCAAAACCTCGTCCATCATGCGTTGAAACGCACTGGGTGCATTACACAACCCGAACGGCATTCTAGTAAATTGGAACGTGCCCTCAGGGGTGGCAAAAGCCGTTTTGCACTTGTCTCCGGGCTTCAACTTAATTTGGTAGTAGCCCTTAGTCAAGTCTAGAGTCGTAAAATAAGTACTCCCCCCCAGACACGCCAAAATCATAGAGATTGACGGCATTTGATAGACGTCTTTCTCAGTGACCTTGTTCAGTTGTCAGAAATCGATACAAAGACGATAGTTACCACACTTCTTCTTCACGATGACCGGTGGGTTCTTGTAGCTGCTTTCGCATCTCTCAACCTCACCTTTGCTAAGTGACTCTTCCACCAATTGGCGAAAAATTTCAGCTTTAGCGGGGTTCATCGGTCGATCTCTGCATTTAAAAGGTGGGTTGTCACCGGTTGGGATCTTATGTTCCGCATCCGGGTGACAACCAGCTTTATCGCTAAAGGTACGGCTGTATTCGTCAATTAAATAGGACAACCTCACCTTCTGCGAATCATCCAGTTCACATTTCGACATTAAACGTTCCGCAAGCGTAGGCCCAGCAGATTCGCCAGCTATCCGTGAGGATTCGGCGAGCTCCCACTGGTCCACGACAGGGACCGCTAAGTCTACTCTATATGGTTGGGGGTCAAAAGGAAATGTCTCCTCCGGGTTATCAAGGTGAAACCAATCATTCCGGGGCAATCTAATCACGATGTTGTTCCCCTTAATCCAGTTGCACCCGAGGAGGATGAAACACGAACTAGAGGGTAACACCGGGAAACGGATCTTTTGACTCCCAGTTCTCCAGCACAGAAGCAACTCGAGTATCCCAACTGGACTCGTTACTCTGTCACCAGTCATAACCCTAATAGGATTCTTACAGGGTTCAATCAGGTGCATGAGACTAAACCTGTCGGCCATAGCGCTACTGATATAAGGACCCGTTGCGCCGCAGTCAACCAAAGCCTTTGTCTCATGGCCGTTCAAGCAAACATTGATGTAGGGAAGAGGGCAATTCCAATCCCTAACAGCAACGTGTACTATATCGAATACCTCAACCTCGGGAAGTCCCGAGAAGGGGTGTGGTTCTGAAGGTGAGACGTCTGCAAAGATATCATCATCCAAATCAGTCCCACTGGGTGCTAAGAAGGAAGCGGCTTGCTTGCAGACTTCGGATGAATTTAATCCTCCGGAGCCTGCTCCAGCTCGTTTTCCGACTCAGTCGTTTCTTCGGTTATACCTTTCGTGAAGAACACAGCTTTCGCCAGTTTCTCAGTCAGGTGGGCCACGCGTTCAGCAGCCTTACCGGCGAATTTGTGTTTAATTGTGCAATGACGCTCAAAATGCGGTCCGCCACAATGCCAACAACCTGCGCCAGTAGGTGCGATTGCATGATCCTTCAGCAGGTTAGACGCGGGTCGGGTCGCGGCCGTCTTTGGGGTTTCCGTAGGCTTCCCACTAGGGGTCGCCACAGGCTTACCCGTCGGAGGCTTCAACCAACTCCGCGTTCTATCTCCGCTTTTCAGGTCAGCAAACTTCGGCAACGCCTGGGCCGGTGGTGAATGCCAATGTGGTATGATTACGCTGGCCGGGTCACGGAACCTTTCCATTGCCAAAGCTGCTGGGGCGAAACGTACACAGGAGCGTTTCAATCCTAGCCAGGAGTGATCCCATGCCAAGGTGTTCGCTGCCATAGTGCACGTTTCCGGGGTCATAGCTGCCAAAGCATAGTTAATTTTATACTCATCCGCTATCGGCACCTGCATCTGGTTAAACAACGCGTCCAGGTCTGTCCAAATCTGCAAAGCCGTCACATCCTTCGCCTGCTTGATGGATACTACTTTTGCGAGTAGTTGGCTGTCGGAAGGTGCGAACCGGGTCTGGAAGGCGACTTCGAACTCATCCCACGTTTTTACGGGCATCGTCGATTGCCACCAAGATAGGGCGTCACCTGTAAAAAATCTCGACAAGAAACGCCTAGCCACATAATCGAGCTGCAGCTCGGCGAAGGACAGATTCGATCTCAGCTGGATGAGAAACGTCCTTGCCGCCGTGCGATCGCCCGAGAACGGGTCCATGCGTATCTGCGCAACATGTTTGGTCAATTGCTCCACATCTGGTAAACCTTTAGATGTGGGGATGTTGGACTGCGTTATAACTTTATCTGCCGGCACCTCAACCCCGAGATGCATTGAGACGTCCGCGGCGAGAGGCGGAGTGGTCCACCTCCTCACCTTTTGGCCGGGCATCGCTTGCATCATTCGCGGATTGACAGGTAGGGAGTCGCTTGGTGCAACCGAATTTAATTCATCGGAGACGGAGGCTACCGAACTGATGTCCGAATCTGCCCCCGAACCGAGCACACTAGCGCCTTTCCCACCAGCAAACTTGCTTTTCATCTTGTAGTACTTCGCTTCGAGCGCCTTCAACTCACTAGTGTGAGTTAATAGCTCCTTCGAGCGAGTATCTCTCAACACCTCATTCTGCCTTTCGGCGTCGAGAAACGCTTGGCGAGTCTCTGATGCCATATGGTCAGAATGTTCAGCCTCTCTACGCGCGGCAGCGGCATCGTTCAGCGCCTGCTGTCGCGTCGCAAGGAGATCTTTTATTGCCTCCTCGAGGTCGTGCTGTGACGCGAAGTCACCCGTATCCACCCCGAGCAGGTCGGCCAATTTCTCGGCCAACTCCGGATTCAAATCGAGATCCATTGCCTTCTTAGTCAGAGACCTGGATCGACGTTTTGGTGAGCGTGATTGAGACCGTGTCTTAACCATGAGTGAAGAGTGAAAATTTCTGTCCACTCGCACTCAGCAAACCAATCCAATGTCAGGTGGTTAGCTGCAGCCAGTCACAGTCGCCTACAACTAGGTCAACTCAGGACTTTACAAATGCTGTCAGCTCCACCTTCCAAGGGTAGCGACCAGTTAATGACCTTCCCTGGTGGGCCTTGGGCAATCCCAGGTCCATCTAGGGTATTTTTAGACTTCCAGGACAAAAGGCCATGACACGAGGGACAAAAGGATGCCATAAACGTCATTCTGTTTCCCCCAAACCACATGCCTTTTTGTCTCTCCGCAGTGATTCGGCAGCAATAGTCCAGGTAGGGGTCACTGTTGAGACAACACGACTCCCAGCCATAAAACTATCACCCTGCAGGGGCATCTCGCCTCCTGTTCTGCACAGCAACCTGTCACAAATATAAATAAATGTAGAAACTGGCAAAAGTAATAAATTTTGGTACTTCTCAGCGCCCCAAAAGATTAAATTAGCGGTTATATTTTGGTTTTTTCTAATCCACGCCCCAAAACAAAAATTTAGCGAACACCTTTCTGGTACTTATCCACGCCCCAGAAGATAGAAAACGGCGAACACCTTTCCGGCATTTATCCACGCCCCAGAAGATAGAAATGGGCGACTGGAAGTTCTCTGACACTCCCAAACTAACAAACCAATGCATGATTCGTCTTTCCCTTCGTGTTCTAAATTATTCACGCCAGAACCAAGTAGAAAAAACTGCGTATATCGATTTTTCGTGGCATTTTCCATCGCGCCCCACAGCTTCGATGCTAAGGCGTACGTTTTCCTTTGCGCTGGTGTATACGTCTGCCACCAGTTTTAACCCCTGCTGAAAACGCTAAAACGCGTGTTTCAGGCTTCCTTTGGCATAGCTAGCTCCAGCACCAAAATCACACCCGAAACACCATCAAGATCGCGATAATCCTGATGAGGCAAAAATGTCGACTCGTTCGCCTCAGACTAAGAGTGAAGGGAAATCGGCGAACAGAGCCAGAGTCAGATCGGAGGTATTGCAACTGAACACGGTCCAGCGCCAGGGAAAGTTAGGTCCAGTCCCCGGGAGCCTCACTCCTCACCAACCCGGATATGAAATTAGAGTAGAAATAGGATAAAAGAAGGGTTCAAGAAAAATGTGGCATGTTTCACAAAATTGGGAAGAGGGATCCACACACAGCACATTGAAAACAAAGATTAAAAAAGGTGTTGGGCTGGATTCACAGTCTTTTTTCAAAGCTGTTAGCCACCCAATCCGTGTTTGCAAGAATTCCACGCGCGGTTTGAAAGCAAAGCACCTTCGGGCTCGTCACCTAAGCAGTCCCCTGCGAAGGCCGCCCCCCCGCTATCCGAGACCCAATTTTCACGGCAAGGCAGTGAAATCGGTACAATGTGTCGTAAATGCGCATATAAAACACATCGCCAAAATCACACCAAGCCGTGTCCACCAGTGCTCGGGACAGGGCTGGAAACCCAGTCTCCGTGCGTTTCCCTTAAGTACGCGTGTCTGTGATTCAAAAGATTACTCAAACCGCTGCAACCAGGAATGTACCTCTGGCCAGTAATGAACAGAGCTCCCCTAAATTTACCGCATTAGTTTATCGTCGTCCGGGCAAGGCACAGGGCTGAACCGGGATATACTACACCCAGCAGCATGCCTGCCCACCACAACAACACCACATTCACGTTTCCCGCCAAAAAACACACTCGGAAAAAGCACCAAATCTGCAAATCCAGGGAAAGAAATAAAAGAACTTAATTTACCATTCGTCTGGCGTGGTGCCGACCCTCTAAGACACTCATTACATCTGCGTAACCTCAGGAATGTCATGGGTAACACGTTGCCGGCTTGTTCAAGCCTAACCCCTACACACCCCACTTTCAATATGCCCCCAAAACGATGAAGCTGTACATCTCCAACGCTTCAGACCACAAATTCTGAGCACCTACAAATGGTTTCTCTCCCAATTGCACACCAAAGAAATAAATTATAAAATAATATAAAAAAAACGGTATAAGACTCATGTGTTGGCTGGCCATTATTATCCCAAGATGATTAAAGGAAACACCAAGGTCAAACTCAAGTCAACCAAACACACAAGAAAAATACACTTCAAATTAAAAAAAAATGGTATGGCATCAAGCTAATGTGCTGGTTGGCTGTTGTCATCATAAAGTGGGCCTTAATTGTAACAGAAAAGAAAGAACAAATCAATCAAACTCCAGCCAGGCCAGCAAAAAAGAAAAAACGCCATAAAATAATATAAAATTGCACAACACTTCTCAAAAACCTGAACAATACCCAGCCCAAATTCAGAGAAGAGTGTGACAGAAGAATAACAAGTGTTTCTCACCCCGACCCCAAAAATAGACACACAGTGCAAGTGAAAACAAAGACAAAAGCACTGCGGGGTCAAGTCAGTGCGAGGGGAGAAAAACACAAAAGAATGGACATAATGGCATGCGTTGCTATGACCGCCTAAAGTGGAGAGCAAATCCCCCCAGCCACCCAGAGAAACGAATACCAAAATGTTTTGGTTGGTTGCAGTGCGTCTGAAAATAAATTTCAGAGCCCCCAACCATACCAGCACTGAGAAAAATACAATCCAAGAAACCTTCAAATGAAAAAGCATTCAGCCCCCCACGACTAAGCCTCTCACGCGACTCAAAGTGACCGACAAAAACACCCTTCAAATTCCTCAGCTCCTCAAAGAAAGTAATTAACCCACATTCCAAAATAAAAACAAGAGAAAAACAATACAATTGAGCCCCCACCAAAGAGCAAAGCAACGAGCAACAAAAACTGGGGTATAAAGCAAAACAAAATGCAACCAAAATTTGGTACACAAAGCAAAACAAAATGGCGGAAACACAAAAAAAAAATTTTCCAAGTTCAAACCTCGGACAGGGCCCTCAATTGTGACTGCTATGGTCTCGCCAGTGTAGTCAGGGGACTGATAACACCGGGTAGGGACGCATACTTCACGTAAATAACGGGGAATCCCACAATATTGGTTGGTTGGCCTTTATTGTGTTGTCTAGGGGTATGGGGAATCCCGTTACCCGTTGCAGGGGTGCCACGAAGGCACGCCGCACCGGCAACCGACCCGTCACACACTGGGCGCGAGCCCAATGGGTGACGTGGTCGGTTCAACGTTACATTCATGCTGTACTTACCTACAGCCCGCAGTGACCACTCATGGAGGCTGTATTGGGTGGAAAACCCAGATACTGAGCATCGCTGTGGTGAATGGGAAGGAGTGCAGAGTCCTCTCAGCCGGGACACGCCTTGTCCCCTCGTCTACTACAACACCCTGGAACCCTGTCAACACACGACCGTCCTGGTCGGTGTCCGCACTCTCTCTCTCCGCAACTCCTCCCCACACCACTTAGCTCCCTCCTTCCCCCGGGCTAGATCACCTTGCCCAATCAGGGGGTGATCTTGGGGCCGTATGGCGGTGTGTGGCAGTGACGTAGGTCACCCCAGGTGGCCTGACGGTCACATAGTGTTGAGTCCCTTTTTTCTATTTTACAACTTTTCATGAACATTATTTAGCTAAATAACCTGGAAATATTCTGTTGTTTAGTGATTGTTTATTTAAAACGAGATTTACCTTTTATCTATACCTGCAAAGAACACTTTCTTGCGAGAATAATTTGGTAAAACTTGTTTTGCATGCCGCCATGTACTTTCGGTTGTGTTGGTGTGGGCACCGGTTTCTGGATCTTTATAGTTTATTGAATGATTTACAGTTAAATGTTGGAAACCTTTCTCTTCCAGACAATTGTATGCTTTCCAACAATCGGAAATAATGGTCGTTTTTGGCAGTATATATTGCTGTATAATTTTTAAAAGGGTGTGGGTGTCTCTTTTTTCCACAGTGACCAGAAATAGTTTTCCTGTCTCTCGTTCAATTCCACCAAACACCCATTGGTCTTCGACTCTGTGTCATAAAGGATTAGCAGAAATTAGGTGGTTGTATCATAAAGAAACAATAATAAGTGGAAGCTCTGTAGTATTTTCTTCTGCCAAATTTTGATTCATCAATTTCTACGATCGATCCTTCTTCTCCAATTTTTTGCGACTGGTTTAGTAACGCGTCAAAGACAACCTCTCTGCTAGTAACATGAAATAGATTTATTACATGTAAATTGGGTTTTGGGCACGTGTAAACGGGTGGCATCAACTGGTTTGAGTGTCCGGGCAGGCCAAGGAATAGGGCTGGCGTCGCGGCAGGTTCCGGTCGGTGCCGTATCACCATGCCGGAACAACTGTACAAATAAATTGGTCAAGGTAAATCCGAATGTTTGAAAATGGTTCGGCAATTGGGGATTTTGGAGGCGGCAATATGTTGAGTCACCAGGTTACTTTGTAAAAAAAAGGGTTAAGTCTACGCACTTATTTGAGGGAGGGAAACTGTTTTTACATATTTCCTGTTTCTCATCTTATTTGGACAGTCAACAATTGTGATAATAATTTAACAAATGTCATCTAGTAGAAACATTATAGGCCTATTTATTTATTTATTATGAAAAGATAATTTGTAATGAAAAATTTATTTTTTTATTTTATTTTATATTTTACAACTCAAATCAGAATAACAAATGCCACAAAAAACTAAAATTTTCTTTTTGTGGTCTGAACTTTTTGGGGTGTCGGAGGAATGATGTCATCATCACTATCATCATCAATGTGAAATTTCATGTCGATCACTATTTTATGTGTCGCAGAAAAGACATCATCATCATCAGTTTCTTTCGTCTGCTTAGCAGATTTCTTGATTAGCTTTCGACTTGATCTCTTCTTCTTCAACTTATTCTTCAAGCTGATTGCTAATTTCTCGTTGATCTCCTCAACAAGTTGAATTCCAAGCTTCTTCCTAGCAGCTAAATCAACACTGTTAGCATGCTGTTTTCCATAAAATGTTTGGCTTTTGATTCCTTTCGTTTTCTTGATACGGAATCCAGATGAGGATCCATCCAAGTGGTCGAAATTCAGAAATTGTTTGGCGCGTCCATAATTTCTTTCTCGCTGACCACGACGACTTTTCGGAGTTTCCAACGCGATTACACGAGGCGCCATATCGGAATGGAAGTAGAAAAGTAATTGATTCATTAATTTTAAAAACCTGCATATATACACAGCAGATTCATCGAACGTCGGTCTAACGTGACGGATCAAACGTTTATTTTGAGAAACCAAACGTACACAACACGTATACACTTTTTATTTCGCAATTGAACGAGCACCAACTCCAAGTTCTGTTGGAGTATTTCGGTTTGCGAGAGCTCCTACTTGATTGGGTGTATGTGGATTTGTTTATAGGACTCGCGAATCTCTTTCTTGTACTGGTAACAATTCTTGTTTTTTGTAAATGATTTTTTTGTTTGTGGGCTTATAAAATCCAACTCTCTACCTCCACGTGGTCACCCCCGGATAAACTGATGATTTGAAATGTGTCGGTGGAACCAGAAGAGAGCTCTGGTCATATACAGGGTGTTTCGTTTAAGACGTCCCAGTCAATTTCCTGAATAAGTATATGCTTTTTTAGAAAACCAAGCAAACTAGCCTATAGCAAAGTAGGGATGACGAATCCAAGGTGTAATCAAATTTCATGCCAGACATGCAACAATGCACTTTTCATTCGGAAAGTCGTTAGCTGGTTGAGATAGAGCAAAATTTCCAATTACAAAGTTGTAGAGCACCATCAATTTAGTATTATCCAACTTATCTTAGTCACCTTTTCTCTTTTCATTTTTCTCGACCCCGACATCAATGATCGATAATTTGTCTGAGAGTCAAAATTATTAATTATAAATCAATCAATAAATCAATGAGGGTTTTTGTTCGTGAAATATAATTAGCAAAATTGATTCTTTTTTTAATTTAATGTAATGGGTATCTTTCGTATTGAATAAAATGTTGACAATTTGCTGAGCCTGTAATCGACCAACACTTAACTTATCCTTCAATGTCACGATTACTTGGTGATATCGTACAGAGAGAGTGTAGCTGCACAATCAGAACACATGTAACTTACACGATGTCAACATGCTTGAACGCCATACAAGCTGCAGTTAAGGCTAAATGCGTGCACACAATAAAGTTGCATTCGAAAAGCGAGCTTAAAAGTGCAGTTAAGCATTTTTCATTCAGCCTGTAAAGCGTAATTGAACACTGCATTATTTTTTTACACTGTTGTGTTAAGAAACGTTTATTTTCAATGTTGACCAACTCATTTTATTCTACACTTTACAGTCTTTTCTTTCTCTTAAATGCACAAGTACAATTTGAAGTACTAGTGGCAGATTGTTGGTATCGTGAGCAAAGTTTTTTTAAAAAAAAAAATTAATTTTGCTATTTTACTTTCTTCAAAACTTATTTTTATTTCCCAATTTTTTTTTATGCCTGGTTGACAGTCGGGGCAATTTTGTAAATGTATTTCGGAAACCCTCGCGATAAAAGGTAGAAAGGAAGCCATAAATATTTGTTAGTTCAAAGATTGGTTGTGTCATTTATTACGTATGGCCGTGTTTTTCGTATTGTAAACCCCGTATATTATAACCGTCACGATGGCGGTAGCACGTCGAAAATTGGAGGCACACCGGCAGGTTGTATTTGCTCGTATTCTCGATGGTTTAGATTGTCAAACAAGTCTGAAATTGATTCGAAGATTCATTTTTGCAGCACTGACAATAATATGGGTTTAAATTCGAAACTGCTAAAATCTGAATTCAAAGGATTAATTAGTTTGAAGATTGGTTCTATTATTACTTATTGTCCGTGCTTTCTCGAATTAAAACCCTGTATTATCTTTATGCGGGGTTTACAACCGTCACAATGGAACTTACACGTTGGAGGCACGCCGGCATTTGGTTGTATTCCGATGGTTTTTTCTCATGAATTTGTATGAGCGTTTTACTTTTCTGCAATTTTAGCTCGAGTATTATTACCGGTGCTCTTGTTTTTTCGGTTAAAAACGAGAGAAATTTCCAAATTTGGTTTTGATTGAAATTTGTCATGACAATTTTGAACTCCAATGCACAGTAATTTAAAATAATTTCGGAAAGGTTTGAATTTTTTTAAATGTTGCTTATTGAACCAAGATTGAGCTCTGGTCAATCGCTAATTTTCTGTAAAATTCTTTAATCATCTTAATTTTTTCACACAAAATTTTACGTTTTTTGCGCTGTTACTCCACATCTACTGCAAAATTGTGGAGAGCAACTCAATTTGGATGTTAGAAATGTAGAATTAGAAGTTTCTGTCGAGTACTGTAAGACTGCATTCTCACATGCATGCAGCATGTACTTGCCATTGTATTGTAAGCCCGCATTCCTTGATGAATGTGGCATTTACTAAAGCTTTAAACTTTATATTTTTCTACTTCAATTTTCATCACTCTTAATGAATCTCCTGCGACTCTTACTAAGTCAAAAACAATCTAAAGGCTTGCCCTTTATGCTGGCACGGTGTTTGACTTAGGTTTACGCCATGCAAGTCGCGATCTGTGGGACGACTTTCTTCAGTAAGCAAAGTTACGACGTCCAGATTGACTTTATATGCGACATTAATACAGCATCACAGTAAGTTTTATCTCGTTAACTTAAACGATTTTACATTAATCAAATAAGGCAGAAAATGATGCCTAGAAAGTGTCAATGGGAGGGACGTAATTTAGGGATGATCAGGATGTCCCAAATTAACTACATTTTTCCATATATAATTTAAAACATGAGATTGAGAATAAAATATAAATAAATTCAAACAATAATTCAATAAAATTTATGAAAACACTAAATAAAAAAAAATGCGTTTCATATAGAGACAAAACAATACAAAAAATGTAAACAAAACATCACCTACTTTCTCCTGAAACTTGTTCTCGGTAAGTTGTCGTTAAACAAACGTTTAATAATTAATAACAATTTACATTTTTCTTGGAGATCACATCACATCTTTTGGAATGTTTTTGCTGAGGCAACTTTGTATCATAACACTGTGTCACACTGTTGTTAACATGTACTATTTAATTCCTTAAAAGTGCATGTAAATAGAATAGACGAGATGGCGGCCACCAGTCGCATTTTAATGTCGCTCCCGATTCTTGAAGAAATCTACTCAAAACTTGACGAATAGAGCGATTGTTTCAACGCCATTTCAACCGGGGAAACTTTTCCTGACCATTGTGTCACCTGGTCTTTTCACCATTGTTGCTGGCGATTTTAATTGTAATTTCCTCCCCGCCATTACCCGCAATCCCATCACTGCTCACATGTCGAGTTTTTAGCCATAGTGGACGGGGTAAAGGAAATTGTTTGGCTACGCCGTCTATTTGAAACGGACTTGACATTGTATCATTTTGATGTGTTTCAGCCCTGTATCTTATCAGATAGTACAGCAGCTATACAATATAGCAAGAACGGGGTTGAGAACCGTTCAAATAAGCACATAGAAATCAAGTATTATTATTTGAGGGAATTGTTCCAGAACCAGGTTTATGATATCAAACATATTACAGGGGAAGATAATGTTGCGGACCTGTAAACTAAATGGTTAGCACGTCCTCGTCTCTCACGTCTTTGTGAGTTCATTTTTGAGATAAACTCCAATTAATTTTTGTAAAGGGGAAGTTTCAGTTTTATCTTTCCTTCAGTCATACCATACATTTGCTCATAGGGGGAATTGTAGAGAATTGATCAATTGTTTGGTATTACGTCGCACTACCGTAATACCGCAGTCAGTTCGTGGTTTGTGGTAACATATATTGTTGTGGTTTGCTTAAAAGAGCTTGTTTTGTTTAGTGTTTTGATTTGGTGCTTATTCCTGTTTGGTTTTACCAAAAACCAATTTGGCTATTGATTTGTCCTATCGTTTTGTCGTGTATAGTTGAATGCAATTAGCCTCAAACCATGTTATCTTTTAGTGTTCACATTCCCCATGAATAAAAATAGCAGCCAACTTAAGGTTGAGATTTGGCCACTCGTGGATTAATAGGGATTAATAGGGAGAACGTAATTTACTTTCTCCATTTCTTTTGTCTCATTATCCTACTCCTCTACTGAAGAAGTTTCTTCTTAAACATTGCGTGTCGTGCATGTTTTTGGGGGAGCGATGTGGGTGTATCACGGGAAACTCTTCACTCAACTGAAATTATAAGAGTTTCTCCAAACAACATATTAACTTTAACTTAATAATAGAAAAGTGACAATTACAATAAATAAAAGGTAATATAAACACTCAACATAAAGGCTAAAAGACTTTTTACTTACCGTTGGGCGTCGCTCCAAAAAAGTGAAAAAAGTGAAATTTTAATGGAAAAAAGTGAAATTTCAATGGAAAAAAGTGAAATTTCAATGGAAAAAAGTGAAATTTCAATGGAAAAAAAGTGAAATTTTAATGGAAAAAAGTGAAATTTCAATGGAAAAAAAGTGAAATTTTAATGGAAAAAAGTGAAATTTCAATGGAAAAAAGTGAAATTTTAATGGAAAAAAGTGAAATTTCAATGGAAAAAAGTGAAATTTCAATGGAAAAAAAGTTAAATTTTAATGGAAAAAAGTGAAATTTTAATGGAAAAAAGTGAAATTTCAATGGAAAAAAGTGAAATTTCAATGGAAAAAAGTGAAATTTCAATGGAAAAAAAGTGAAATTTCAATGGAAAAAAAGTGAAATTTTAATGGAAAAAAGTGAAATTTCAATGGAAAAAAGTGAAATTTCAATGGAAAAAAGTGAAATTTCAATGGAAAAAAGTGAAATTTCAATGGAAAAAAAGTGAAATTTCAATGGAAAAAAGTGAAATTTCAATGGAAAAAAGTGAAATTTGAATTTCAATGGAAAAATGTGAAATTTCAATGGAAAAATGTGAAATTTCAATGGAAAAAAGTGAAATTTTAATGGAAAAAAGTGAAATTTTAATGGAAAAATTGAAATTCCAATCAAAATATCAAAATCGAGTCGCCCGCGAGCCGCGATTAATAGCTGCGGCTCAGAGTGCCATCCTGTTTTTCTCTCTCCAATTAATTCACCCAGTCCGATTGGAGATGGCTGCCATGCAGCCATTGCATTGGGAAATGCACAAAATTACACCCCTCGACAACAATAAAGCTTATATTGTTACGAGGCGGACGATCACACTGTGAACCAGTTGTCGCCACCTCGCTTCCTAAACGCTTCCTAAACGATTCGATTTAATTCAGTAAACCCTCATTAGAGTTCGCCTTAAGCGAATTATGTCATTAATTCACCCATTGAATAATAGTAGATTAACCCAAGTTTACTTGGTTGATGAAGAGAGCTGAATTGTCAGTTCTCCCCAGGTATCACACCGAGAGGTTGTCGAGCAGTTATTGCTGCGGCATCTTGAGGTTCTTCACCCGCCCGATTGTTATTCATGCTTACTAGATTTAAGATAGTTTTAAGATTTAGTCTTAAGTTGTTTTATTTGTGATTGAATAAAAGTATAATTTATATTTTCATAATAAACAATGAGTCCTCTTTATTCCTCTCTTATCTGCAACTAGTTTAGAAGTTAATTCAATGCAATTCAAACCCCTAGTTTAACAACTAAGCTCAAGTAATTTACGTGGTTAATTAGTAGTCTTTTAGCCACGTAACAATATCTAACTAAACCTGTGTCTCTTGTGTATTTCCTTTACTCCCTTGACTTGCGGTTCGGTTTTTCCGACTCCCTCGACTTGCAGTTCGGTTTTTTCAACTCCCACCTTCGCTTTTCCGAATTCATCAAATTTCTTACACAGCTGTGCCAGTTGGAAATTTAGGTTATCCAAACAGTCTTTCACTCTTTTCAATTTCCTTTCAAAATACTCCATATAACTTCAAATTTTTTTTATATATTGCTTCTCACCATTGAACGACCCTTTCCTCTTTCCGTGCCTGCTCCCAGTTTTCTTCATCAACATCAATTGCCGTACATTTTGTAACAAAATAGTCACTTATCATTACGACACTTTCGAATCTTTCGTCGCAGAGGATGCTGCAGCAGGAGAATTCAAAATTGTTTTCTTTGGGGCTTTCTTTAAAACTTCCGAATATGTTTGGGTCCTCGGAGGACATATTACTTCTGAAAAAGAAGAAGAAACATTAGAAACATTATTTATCATATTTTTTATCTCTTTTCTATGTTTGACAATGTTTGTGTATTTTTTCATTCTTAAAGAGGCACGGATCACAAGCTTTCTATGTTTCCCTAGTCCCATACAAAGATCACTTGATCGATCATGTTTGATTTGCATTATGCAATCATAAAATTAAAGAAGCTGAGAGGGCGTTTAGGATGGGAAACAAGAGGGATATTAAGGTCGGAGGAGTTCAAGGGCAAGTACAGTCTGCTCAAGCAAATTTCACCAAATTTACCTTTCTGGGTATATTCGAGTCGAACCGCCTTCCGTTCCCAAAAAAATGGTTTTAACGTAATCAGAAAATGTAGGATAACTAAACAAAACAAAAAAATTAAATTAAATAAATCGATTAAATTAGCTAATAAATGTCACTCACTTGTCGAGCAACGTGCTCCAAGTGTGTGGAAGAGATTTAGTCTTTTGAATGTCCCAAAGTAAATGCAGAACCTTATCTTCGTTACCTAAGTCGAAAACATTAACAAATAAATCGTCCATCTTAATTCACTTAATAACTCGTACATTTACCTCGTCTATACTTACACCAACACCATCCAATAACTGGTTGTGTACAGGTAATGTAATAGTTGTTACCATTCCTAAACCCTGCAATTTAGAATTTTTAGAAGAAAATACAAAATTGTTTTATATTAATACAATGGCATCGATTTAAACACCCCCCATTTTGGCTTAATTTCCCTCCTAAGTTGATTTTAATTTTCCCCCAACCAAAACCCCTCCTGGAAACTAAAGAACCCCCCTAACTTTACTTCCCCCTATTAATGTATTTGACAACTTTGATTCATACTAGAAATCATGTATACTTTAACAAGGAGAGCACATGTATAAGACAATCACAGATTGTTGCAATATTAAACGTGAAGGATTGTTATATCATGCTGAATGAGATCCTAAAATAATTTCATTCCATAAACAGCCAACAATGTAAACAATGAGCTCAAAGTTTGCACTATTTTCTCTGTGTATACATCCAATCTGAGCAATCAGGCCTAGTGTATGAATACTGTAAACAACAGTTGCTAGGTAAAAAATAGTTCCAAGATCCAAGTTGAATTTCATCATTTGATATTCAATTATGTCATTTCATCATTTGAGATTCAATGATGTCATGACATCAGAACTTTGTTCACCAACATGACTGTCTTCATGAAGACAATTACCATGTTTACATGTACCCAGTTATCTAGATAAGTGAAAATGCAAATTATACTTTTCTGGAAAACTGATCATGTAAACAAATCAGTTTTCTAGAAAAGACAGACTTATCTGGAAAACTAAACTCCAGTTGTACGAGCTAGATTTTGGGCGTTTTGCGCATTGAAAACTGCATGTAAACACCCGTGCATGCAAAAATTCAAAAACTTGGATTGAGATATCGTTGGATCGTTGTAGTAAAAATACGTTAGGCCTATTTACCAACGACATTTGGTACCGAAATCAATGTGAAATCAGCTAAAACCACCATTTTTGGCATCAGAATTTGCATATTAGGCACCATTGCAAAGATTCGAGCAAAAACCTCTTTCCTAACCACCATTTCATTTGTTTGGCTGAAATGGATGAACAGCCATTTTGTTGTTCCAGATAATCAAAGGGCAGTATGGGTAATTCTCGTATGACGTCATGTTTACCAGAAAACTAACGTCATGTAAACGCAAACGGTTATCCAGATAAATAAAATTCGAATATTCACTTATTTGGAAAACTGTGACCACCTTCGGGTCGTGTGCAACAATTGAGCCAAGCACGCGCAAGAGGAGGGGATGCTCGCCCAGGCATGCTCCGCCCAAGCGTGATTGGTTGACGCTGTTGCTGGGCCAAAACTTGCTGCAAAACACAATGTTATTTAGGTAATATTGTGTCTTAATTTGAACTATGGCAGTAGGTATATGTTTTATATCACCTTACATTGAAATAGAACATAGAAAAAAATTATTTGTTCTTGATCTAAGATGATTTGGAAATATAGTGCTCACTCAAATAGGAATATTTGAGGTCATCACAAAACGTACCGTTTCATAATAACATCGTCTGCAACTCTACAGCGTAAAATCAGCGCTGTATTTCTGCTTAAAAATGACAATCAATGAAGAAAGCACTAACACAGATTAATCAAGACACCTCACAGGCGAGCCAAACACCCCGTGTACAGAAACAGAAACACCACTCCTTCCAAATCAGAAAACCAACACCAAGTTTTACACGCTCTACATGATAGTTGTAAATATTTAAATAAATAATAATCAAAGACAGGAATAAAATTCCGTTTTTTTTTATTTTTGCATTTTCCAATAAATATTTCATGTTTTCGTGTAACTGACAGATTTTGTATCTTGTCTAAGCTCAGAACACGTTCTGGATCAATTAATTAATTTTTACAAACGTAGGAACGACGTTTACAAACTTTAGCACCACGTGTCGTAAATATTGTAAGTAAAGATCACATTTAGCACCTGACAGAAGGAGCAACGTCGAGAAAATAGATAGCCTTAATAAAAGAATCTCGTCCGGTAATAAAATACTACGGATTATCGTTTTGGCTGTAACAACCTGCTACTTCTGTTTCCTGAGCTGGATTTACTTCAACTACAGAAGATCCGATGTACTTCAACTACAAGTAATTTCAAGTAATTTAAAATTAAAAAGTACTAATTTTTTTTTTTTTTAAAAATTGGAAATTATTTTAAATTAAAAAATTGTAAACTGAATTGTGTGGTTTTGGTTTTAATTATTTCTTTTTTTTATAAATTCAAAGTCCACGCGTACGTCGTCGCGTACTTTGAGCCACAATTCGCCACCATGTCTGGAGCACTGACAATCTTTAAAAAAATATTAATATATTTAAATATTTATATGTATGTGTGTGTTTAGTATATCTTTTTGGTCGTTCTCCATTTCACCGTATGATTTAATAAACAAAACCCATCAACTCGTCTATACATATATGGATGGGCACAATCAGCTGATCTCTTTGCATCGAATCGGCCGCTGGTCAAATTATTATTGGCATAGATATTTCTTTTTTCAGAAGATAAATCAAGGTTGCGATGCGATTCGATTCAATTTGATTACGTTAATTTCTCGCTCCCCCTTTGCAGTATGTGTGAATGCAAGAATTAATTGGAGAGAGAAAAACAGAATGGCACTCTGAGCCACAGCTATTCCATTGCAATTTCGATTTATTCCATAGAAATTTTACTTTTTTTCATTGAAATTTCACTTTTTTCCATTGAAATTTCACTTTTACCTTTTATTTATTGTAAATATTGTCACTTTTCTATTATTAAGTTAAAGTTAATGTTGTTTGGAGAAACTCTTATAATTTGAGTAGAGTGAAGAGTTTCCTGTGCATCACTCTCCCAAACGCAATGTTTAAGAAGAAATTTCTTCGGTGGAGGAGTAGGATAATGAGACAAAAGAAATGGGGAAAGTAAATTACGTTCTCCCGCCTCATAAGAGAACACCGAAACAGACTCTGCGACGACAGTGCCGGAGCTTGTGCTGGTGCTGGTGCGGGGAGAATAGAGCACTAATACAAAGATTAATCAAGACACCTCACAGGCGAGCCAAACACCCAGTGTACAGAAACTGTGATATACGTCGTTGACATTCACTCTATTCGTTTTGATGGCCTAAATTCCGTGCCTTTTGAGGCACAGTTGGAAGGAAACATGATCACGCTGTGAATTTCGAGTCAAGACTGATTTATTGTGTCTAGAATATGTGTCGTCAAGTTTGTGTTGCTAGGTTGAAACCTAGCAACTTAAGAATCAAAGTATTGTTTTAATTAGAGTAACAATTGGTGTACGAAATAAATGAGATTCAAAATCGAGATATAAGTAAATACATAACACCCTTCCCCCCTCATTTTGGAACATAATCCTTGAGATATTTCGGTTGGTTCTTGAGCCTGTCTGATCTGCGAACGGGCGTGGCCGCTGGTGGAAGGCGGGCCTGAGCAACAGGAGTCTGAGAGCTTCGTTGGAGCTCAACCAAGCGCTGGGTCAGCACGGCCGGGTCGAGCTGATGAGCCGGTCTAGGAGTCTGGCGATCGGCCACGTGAGCTGATACAGTGGCCGTGCGATATACTGGCTCCATAGATGCTGACGGTTGATTTCCGGTCGTAGGTGGTGACCTAATAGCAGATGGCGATGATGGCTGCAATGGTAATGGTGATAACAATGGTTGATGAGGCGAATTGAGTGAAGTTGTGTTGGGAGAAGGGTCGAACATAGCCGGTGAATACATAGGCGCGCTACCCTCCGACGTATGAGGTGATGTGAACGCGGATGATGATGATGAAGAAGGACCCGAGTCAGTTCCCCGTTCTGCAAGCAAGTTTGCTCGCGCTGCAAAATCCGAAATTGGATTAAAATGGGGTGATGAAGGTTGAACCAGGGCCGATGCCGCTGGAGGTGTCTGTGGGATAAGGGGCAGGGCAGCTGCCGGGGCAAGACTGGCCGGAGGGCCTGGTGTTTCCCCCCGAAATTTTCGTAGATGATTCAAATGCCGGACGATTAGATTACCGGCATCTGTACGAATTTCGTAAACCAGTGTGCCACGCACGGCGACAACCGAGCCCCTGGCCCATTTAGGGGCTTGCGCGAGAAATACGCGATACCAAACTGGTTCACCTAAACGCAAACGCAAAGCAGAAGGCAGGGCGACGCCAACTGGGTCGGGCTCTCTGGGAAAAACCCAGGTTTGAACCAATTGGTGCCAAACGTCAGCTATTTGACGGTTAAAAAGGCGGACGGATGGGGAAATTCCGTCGACACCAGAAGGCGTGGCGTGCTGCGTAAGCAAGATGCGGGGAATGACTAGGTCCCATGCTGTAGATGAAGCTCGTGCTAGCTGCTCCTTGGTCCATCTAACAGCTTTTTCAGCCCGGCCGTTAGACTGTGGGCTGTACGGAGGTGAAAACAGGTGTGTGATGTGATTGGCTCGAGTAAATTCGCCCATCTCGCTGGAGCTGAATTGAGGGCCATTGTCGGTGACCAGGACCCGGGGCAGACCATGCGTGGCAAAAAGACGCCTAAATACTGTAATGATTGCCGCGGATACAGTAGTCCGCATGGCTGCAACCTCAATCCACGCAGAAAATGCGTCGACAACTACCAAAAACATGGTGCTGTGGAGAGGTCCGGCCAAGTCTGCATGGATTCGGACCCAGGGGCCGTCGGGAACTGGCCAGGGCACTAAGGGAGCCCGTGGAGACAAGGGGCGCGTTTGCTGACAAGGATTACATTGCGCCACAAACTGCTCAATGTCACGGGACATCCCTGGCCACCAGACAAATGGTCTGGCCCGGCGCTTCATTGCGACAATTCCAACATGATGGAAATGCAAAGATTGCAGCAAATCCGGGACCAGAGACCGAGGCAATACTACACGATCATGCACCAACAAAAGCCGGTGTGCAGAAGACATCACACGCCTGCGCTGCCAGTAAGATGATGGAACAGCTACTGGGCGTAACGCGGGCCACGATGCAGCTATGTATGCTGCTAAGACCTGAAGGAGGGGGTCGGCTAACGTCGCCTGAACCAAGCGCTCCCTGGAAATGAATGTAGAATGAGATGTGGAGAGGCTTCGAATGTCCGCCGGGTATGCAGCGTCTGACTCAACCCCGAGCGCATCCGGATCAGGAAGAGGCAAACGGCTCAGGGCATCCGCCTCCCTCAAGTGAGTGCCGGGCCTGTGAAATAAGTCATAATGGTAAGTGCTTAACAACAAGGCCCACCTCAACAGCCTAGGGCTGATGATGTTTGGGATGGGCTTGTTTGGTCCCAGTATCCCGAGGAGGGGTTTGTGGTCGGTATAAATAGAAACAAAAGTGCCAGCCAAATGGCTATGGAACTTCTTCAAACCGAACACAATGGCCGCTGCCTCCTTGTCCAGCTGAGCATAGTTCTGCTCAGCCGACGACAAGGTACGTGAGGCATAGGCAACAGGACGCTCGGAGCCATCACTCATTTTGTGTGCCAATACAGCACCTAAGCCATATGGCGAAGCATCGCAGATTAGCAACAAAGGCTTCTGTAAATCATAGTAAGTGAGGACTTCCGGCGACGCTAAGATCTTTTTTAGTTGTTGGAAAGCGGCCTGCTGCGTGGGACCCCACACCCACTCCGCTTCCCTCTGCAGAAGAGCGTAGAGGGGAGCGGATAGGTGCGCCATCCTCGGGACATAGGAAGCGTAATACACCACCATGCCAAGAAAGGACTTGAGTGTCGTGACGGTCGCTGGAGCTGGACAGTCCAAGACTGCCTGGACCTTAGACATTGCAGGAGCTATGCCATGTTGTGTTAATAAATGGCCCAGGTATTGAACACTAGTCCGAACCGACTGACACTTGTCACGTGAGACCCTCAAGCCCTTGTTGGCAAGTCGATCGAAAACTAAAACTATGGTGTAAAAATGTGATTCAAGGGTCGGGGTTGCAATTAATATATCGTCCTGATATACTAACACACCAGGCAGACCACGAAATATGCCGTCCACGATGCGTTGGAAGATGCCGGAGGAGGGCGCAGTGCCAAATGGCAAACGTGTAACGGCCATGAGACCCCTATGAGTATTGACCGCCACTAATAAAGATGATCGGGCGGTCAAAGGGATCTGCTGATACGCCTGCCTCAGGTCCAAGAGTGTGAAGTACATGGCATTGGCCAGTCCGGCAAGGAGGTCGGCAACCAATGGTAGAGGATAGGGGTCGGGAAGAATGAACCGATTGACAGTTGCTCTGTAATCTCCACACAAACGCAAACCCCCATTGGCCTTGGTGACAACGACCAATGGGGTGGCCCACTCAGAATACTGGATGGGCCGAAAAACCCCCTGGCTAATCAACTGGTCAATAGCCACATCCACCAAAGGTCGCTTCGCATGCGGAATGGGTCGTGGGCGAAAGAACACTGGGCGCGTGCCCGGTTGAACATGCAAATCAACGGGAGGCCCCGTGTAAGTCCCAATGCCGGGCTGGAAAACAATTGCATAATTCTTATGAATGTACCTCACAATTGACTCGGGAGACTGAGGCGGCGGAGGCAAATCCATGTTGGATGTTTGAAAAATGTTGGCATGATCAAAGTGCGGTGAAGTGCTGAAACTGTGATTCAAAGGCGAGGTTAAATGAAGTGAAGTTGACAATGAAACCTCGCCCTCGTTATGAATTAGTGAATTAATGCACAATGCCTCGTCCACGGCATACGCCAAACCCGGGATTAACCCAAAACGTGCGATAGAGTCGCGTCCCATAATTGGTGGACCAGGGCTCCGAGTGACCACCACGGGCATCCGGTGAGTGGTGGCATGGACGGTGACCGAAACCAAAACTACACCCAATAACTCAATCAACGCATGAGGGTAGGCAAATAAATTAATGGCGGCAGGGTACCGCCTTACCACCTGACCAGACTGTTGTTCAATGGCGGTCAAGACATCGGATCCCACGACGGTGTACTCGGAGCCTGTGTCCAACTGAAAATGAACAAAAACATGGTTAATATGAGCCTCAACCATGATGGGTGGGAGCAGACACTTATCGCTCTTGAGATAGTATAGTGGGTAATCCATGCTTAAATTCGATTCATTAACAAACCCTTGATTGGCATTGGCATTATTCATGTGAGATGAAGGTGAAAGGTTTAATGGTTGCATATTGGGTTGTTGACCGCCAAGAATGCCAGAAACTGGTGTAGGCACAGCAGCTTGACCACCGGGTGGATGATAAGAGTCGGGTGGAACGTTGGCTGTCCATTGGTAATCCGACATTGGCTGTGTGGCCACAAAGTTCATCGGGGAGGTCGACTGACGAAAACGAGGAGAGGGTCGCTGAGGAAAGGTCCCCGCTGGTTGGGGAGAGGATGACCCCGGGCCAAATTGGGTGGCTCGAAGAACATTCTGAGGCGAAGGTTGACCGTTCCTACATACAGCGGCGATGTGTCCTGTGCGACCACATGTGCGACAGACAGCAGCCTGAAAAGGGCAGACTGCTCGGGAGTGGGCTTGGCCGCAACCGTTGCACATAAACCTTGAACCCGAAGATGAGCCAACGTTAAACCTCTGGAAAGATTGACCAGACTGTCCAAGTCTCCCCGGTGGTCTTGCTACTTGCGCGGTCAGAGTGGCGCCTGGCATACGAGCGCCGTCCCATGGTCCCCGCTGTTGGGATCTGCCAGCAGATTTGGAAAAAGGCAACCTGGGCTTAGGGGAGAATCGGTTAGAAGATGTACCGCTCTGCAGCTGGAAAAGAGCCGCTTGGGGGGCTTGGATGGTGGAAATCTGCTGCATGGGCATTACGGTGGAGGACCTATAGATGGCGTTGCCCTGGGTGGCGGCTTGAAAGCCGATGGCCATAGATGAGGCTTTGTCTAGAGTAAGATTCTCCTCCCCAAGCAACTTCTGCCGCAGTGGTTCAATTCCAACTCCCCTGATGAGTTGGTCAAGCACAAGTTGCTCTATTTGCTCGGTCGTGGTCGCTCCCGTCCGTTCTGCGAGACCCCGGAGAGCAGCGATGTAGTTGGACATGGTCTCTTCCGGGGCACGCAGACGTGAGCCCAACAAATGCCGCTGGACAACCGGGCGAGGTGCGGGGGTGAAGTGCTCCTCAAGTTTCGTAGTGATGTCCACAAAGGTTTGTTTATTCAACTTCTTGGGGGCAAACAGATTGTGGGCCAGTTGATACGTGGCAGGGCCCACGACAGACAAGAGAAACGCACGCTTTTTGTCGGCTGGAATGGCATTCAGAGTCACCAACTCCTCAAAGTGCTCGAGATATAACGACCAGTCTTCAGCAGTAGAACCCAAAAAGGGCACTGGAGTGCCTAAGAGCGCTGGTGGAATGGCAGATGCAGGTGGATCGGCCATTGGTGGTAATGAGACTGGAAGAATTAATTCTTTGTTGTCCACTAAATCTGCAAGCATACGTTATTGTATTTCACACTGCATGAATGCAGGATAACGGTGGGTGCGACACGCCGAGCAAAAGGTTGGGCTAATCGACGCACGCTGGAACGACGCACGCGTAGTCAACGCACACTTGATCAATGCACTGTTGGTCGACGCACCTGGCATCGCAAATCGTGTCGGCATACAACATCGTGTTGATTTGACACACACGTGGTAGGCGCTTATCGTTCGTGTCATGTCCAAACCAACCATATGAAAGAAAAGTTCACCAAAACTGTACTTAAATTGCTAAGCAAAATGTCTTATCTGGATTTAGAAGAACGAGGATGTCCGAGGAGTAGTCTGGATCAAGCAAAACTTTGCGAAACATTTGCCCTCATGTGACATGAGTTCTGCACTCGAATCCGTATGTTTGCCGTTCGTCCAACGTTCGAAAACGCACAGTCGACGTCCGTCCGGGGCTCGAAAACGTCTGGCCGACGCTCGTTCGGCACTCGAAAATGTATGGTCGATGTTCCACACGAACACGGCTGTGCACTCGTAAAAATTTCGCAATTACTTGTTCCAGTGATGTGTCCTTGTTATCCATTTGATGCGGCTTGTTGCATGTCATTAATTGTTAATCCAGTTGATGAAGTGATTCAGAAGATGTAACCACAGTCGAACACATATTAAAAGATTCAAACATAAACTTGAAATTCGATTTAAGACAACGCGGAAATTTCTTATCTGTAAGTTTTGTCCATTTCAAAACATTGTAAAAATGAAGATCTAAATCACTGTTCACGACGCCAATGTGATATACGTCGTTGACATTCACTCTATTCGTTTTGATGGCCTAAATTCCGTGCCTTTTGAGGCACAGTTGGAAGGAAACATGATCACGCTGTGAATTTCGAGTCAAGACTGATTTATTGTGTCTAGAATATGTGTCGTCAAGTTTGTGTTGCTAGGTTGAAACCTAGCAACTTAAGAATCAAAGTATTGTTTTAATTAGAGTAACAATTGGTGTACGAAATAAATGAGATTCAAAATCGAGATATAAGTAAATACATAACAGAAACATCGCTCCTTCTAACTCAGAAAACCAACACCAAGTTTTACACGATTTGCTCTATACGATAGTTGTATTGTGACAGTGCAGCAAGTTTGCATAAGAAGAGTTTGAAAATTCGCACTCACAACATTCTGCTTCAATCATAAGTTATATTAAATGTAAATCCAACGTGTTAGCCATCAGACCTCTAATTGTGAAAGCAACCATCAAATAGTTTGCTTTTCTGCCCCAAGCAACACATAAGTTGATTTCTAAAAGGATCAGAAGAACCAAAGTCACCACTGGAGCTTTTTCAGCTTGACTCAAGATTGAGAGTTAGATTTAACACCCCCACAGAAAACTAAAAAGTGAACGGATAAACCCAAAAAATTAGCCCTAAACCTATTGGGAAGCTAAGCTGATGCAATCGTAAAAGCCCGTTTCTTTTTTCATAAATAGTACTCAGTAATTAATTAAATTCACAAATGCCCAGACTGGATTGTATGTTAAACCAACAGAAAAGCAAATAAATAATTTTGCAATCGAAAAGGAGATGGGCAAACAGAAAATGGAACGTAAAATACACATTATATTCGATTAACTTAAGAAAACATCAAATTATCGGACCAAAACCCAACCTTCATCCAGTTCTTTGGTGATGTAAAAATTAAATTCTTCCGTCAATAGATCGAAAAAAATGAAAATTGAGAACACCATCGAATCGAGAGAAAACAAGCCCAGGTGGAATACCGAACAGAAACACGCGGCTGTTGCCACGCCGACGGAAAAGCATCACTATTGGTTGAAATGCATCACGCGCCTCAAAATTAATAACGTTTCTTCCCACCAGAGCGACGCAGCAACACTGAGAGGGAATTTTAAATTTTTATCAATAATAAATTTTAGACGAATGCACACGTTCAGTCGACGTGTATCACTTATCATCTATAAATACGGCTAAACCGAAATATGAATCACATTTTCGCGCTTCATCCTCATCGAACTCACTCAATATTCCTAGAGAAATGGACGCAAAACAAACCGATATTTTTCACAGAAAACTCTTTCACGTAGATGAAATACTAAGACAAAGCATAACTAAGCTCAGTCACATACAGAAGCTCGAGAAACGGCAGCAGTTAAATCGTTTCGTGCTCATAACGAACACGATGGAGAAAATGGCGCGCAAGAAGGACGAATACGAGAATAAAGTAAAAGTAATGAACCGTAAGTCATTCCATTTCTAAAAACACAATTAATCAATTTTATTCCAATAAAATATTATTAATAATATCACATTTCAAAAATAAAAAGAAATAAAATTTTAATTTGCGCGCATGGTGGCAAAAATGTCAAAAGATGTTCTTACGACGTATATCGCATGTTCGGAAAACGTGACGAGATTATATAGTATAAAAACAGATACCACCACGTCAAATTAAAATTCAATGATCGTGTTTCCCGCTTTCCAACCAGAATGAACGCACTTGCTCGTTATTACAAAAAGGAAACACGTCTTGCAGATCTAATCGTAACACTTAGTAAATCCAAACTCGAACATCTTCGATCGCTAGAATCACGCGTGTATTTAAGTCGGTGTCTCCTCATCGTTAACACATTAGCAGCGACGGCGCGAACGAAATATCGTTGCAGAAACCATTTGAAAAAGCATAAACGAAGAAACCGTCGACTCAAAAGAGAAAAACAAGAGAAAAGTCAAGTTGAATTCAACATTCCGGCGTCACCCGCCGTTGCCAAGCCCGGCAGGGAAATCCTGACTGCAAAACGATTGCTAATTCAATGTTGTAAAAAATTGCAAAGCACCGCCAACTTACATCGCAACACTATAAATACGTTCAGAAACAAGCTAAGTCGGGCGATTAAATCGGTACACGAAAAGCCATTGGAGAAGGATGAAACAGAACCGTTGCGTAAACGACAAAAACTTCAAGACGAGCTCTCAGAGGCCGAGCATCTCGCCACGTTACAACAGTTTTTCACGGAATCAGTTATTTTTCTTGCTAGTATGTTTTTCCTGATTTCCTCATTCTTAATAATTGTTTATGTTGTATTTAAAGCCTATTATTAATCAGTGATTGTGATTAATAATCACAATCATTATTCTTAAAGTCAGTGAAACTCGCAGTGTAAAATATTATTAGTAAGAATTATTCAATTCTTTATTCTTATGTCCATTAAATTTGAGTTAAGATTGATAGAAACTTGGTTCTTTATTATTGTATAATTAGTCTAGTTTAGCATCCTCCATCTTGTTTTCCAAGTGAAAAACCAAGATCGCGACATTATTTATGCCAAAGTTTTGATACGTCCGGTAAACGTTCTGTGGTTACAGCCAATAGGAGCTGACCATTCATGTAATGATCATACGTCGGTCCAACGTTGTCACACACAGGGTATATAAACCGCCAGAAGAGTCCAAAAGCACATTCTGGCTTTCACCGACTGCCTCGCGTACCCAACACAAGCTCCGCCAAAAACTCTCCATGAAAACTAAAAATAAAACCCCGCGCCGCTCGGACCGGCCGCAGCCGCAGATCCCCGACTATCCTCAGCCGCATCCCCAAATGCTACTCCCGCCGCCCTCCGATGACAGCCGATGCTCCAGCAAGTCGTACAAGTCCGCCGCCCAGAAATCGAGTAAATCGAGCGACCCAAGCTCGTCCCGGCAAGCGTCGGACGAGGATAACACTTGGGTATCGAAACACCGGAACAGAACCGACAGCGCTTCGTGTAATGCGCTTCTTGCATCCCGCGCCGCTGTCGTTCCCGGCCGTCGTTGTTTCCGACCGGGCACAAAAGCGGAGCAGGAGATACGCAAGTATCAAAATTCGTCCGAATTGTTGATCCGGAAGTTGCCTTTTTCTCGAGTGGTGCGCGAGATCTTGCGGCGATCCGGGTTTTTACTTAATAAATCGAGGAGACTTATCAAATAATCGTCGTAGAGATGCCGTACAGGACTTCTACTCTGTGGCCAAATGTTTGTCTAGGGGAATGATTTTACACAGAGTAAAGGAAAAATTAGATAGTTTTAATCGTTCAAAATACAAAGGAGGTATTATTTAAAATGTTTGGGGTCGATCTGGCTTCTTCTTCAAATGTACACTCACAGTTGACCGTTGGCTCCAAGATGGCGTCGATGGCGTCGTGTGAGCGCGGGATTTTAGCGGAGTAAACTCGACGCTAAAATACGTTGCTGAATATACTAAAAATCCTCGTGGAGCACGCTCGACACGAGAATACGTCTTGCACACAGCGGTTCGATTATTACGGAGCAAGCTCGACGTAACAATCGGTCTTTACACAAATCGCTTTGTGGAGTTAAACTCGACACAAAGCCTTCAAATTGACAGAGCAAGCTCAATGTCAATTCCACACAGAAATGGCTTAAATTACGCGTAGTAATTTAAGCAAGAAGGGCGCTATTCTGTACAGTTGGTACAGACCAGCAATGAAACTCAATTTGTCCAATATCACAGATCACACTTAGCAGTTTTTGGCATAAGTTTGACACAGTTGTGAACAGTTTGGAGGCAGAATCAAGAATGCGGGAAGAGTGGGCCAAAACCGTTTGGCTCACTTCTAAATCTGCTCAGAAAAGCTGCGCAGATGACGAGTTGCACAAAGATCACACACGGCCGCCTTCGGGTCGTGTGCAACAATTGAGCCGGGCACGCGCGAGGGGAAGGGATGCTCCGCCCAGGCACACGCCTAGCAGCATCATCAAAGCAATGCACGCTGCAGCGCGATTGGTTGACGCTGTTGCTGGGCCAAAACTTGCTGCAAAACACAATATTATTTGGGTAATATTGTGTCTTGTTTTATATTTTATTAATGTATGTTTTATTTCAATTTACATTGAAACAAAACATATAAGCTTGTTGAATATGTTTATAAGACAATTTGGAAATATGGTGCGCACTCAAATAGGAATATTTGAGGTCACCACACTTCCCCCCCCTTTTAAGAAAGAATCTTATTCTTTTCCAAAAAGAGACAGGTAAGTATAGGAATAAATACACAAGGTTTCAAAGTAAAAATGGAACAGGGTATTTATTCTTTTTTATTACAGTAAAAAAAATAAAAAAGGAATTATTTTCAATGAATGGGCATGTTCCCTAATTATTTAGGCAGCATGTCCGTTGAATGATCGTTTGGATCTTTGTGCTCTGTGACGGTGCACAAAGGTCGGCCGGCGTTTGGTCCTGACCGGAAGCCAGGGTTGATGTGGAGCCACACTTGCTTTATGCGGTCTACACCATCCCTTCGTCCAAAACCCATCTCGAAATACTCCTGCGGGTCTTGAGGCGTAATTCGGGCGAACACCAGGCGTTGATGCAGGATCCACGGCTGTTGTTCCTTGATGTGGTTTTCCAGCCACGCGAGGACTCGATTGCATAAATCCTCGCTGTTCTGGAGAATCGTTTTCGTCGCGCTCGTTATGTAGCAAAAGGCGTATAATGAGCGCAAACGTTGATAGGCGGTGAGGTGGGTGGCCATATTTGATCCCCTATCTCTCGGCGGCGAATCCTTTGGAGGAGGCGGCGGCGGCGGCGACTTCTTGCAGATCGAGAGGGATCTGGATCTGCGCGAAGCCGGGGCGCGCGTCTTTGGTCTGGCACCGCAGGCCACAGGCACGACGAACTCGCGATCGTCGCTGTCGAGCCACTCCATTGGAGACGAGATGTTGCAACTCGGTGCCTCGGTTGCACGGGAAACACTCGACGTTGCCGTGATGGCAGCGTGGAGTGGAGCTGCGGATGACGGTGGTGCGCCAGCGGGACGGGCGGTGGCTCCTTACAATTGAAGATTCGGGAGAATTAATCCAACGGTTTCTCTTTTGGTTTTGGGGATGAGCACTTAACACACGTGTGAGATCGAAGTGAACTCAGACGCGAAGTGATCAGTTCAAATACCGGAAGTTACGTTTGGGTAACGTCGCGGTTAGTGACGTCATCCAATCTTATTGTTTGATTGGTTTGCGTATGGCTTGGGGAATTGCTCCTTACGTCATACGGCTGATCCCTGGATCTCGAGGTTATCGAGGGGAGAAGACACATGTTGTTTTTTCCTCTCGGTTTACGAGTCCGAAGATTATATCTCTTTGTCGGCGAGGGATTTATTGTATTTAAATCGCCGTCTTCATTGTCATCGGAGACTGAGTCAGATGAGTCTTTTATTTCAGATGTTTTTTGTTTCTTTTCTAAAAACACCTTTTTATTTAATTTTTTAGCAATTTCAAGTTTTTTGAAACTGTCACGAAGTTCAACGTCGTTATTCACGAGGTCTGACTCCATTTGTGGTTTGGATGAATTATCGACAGGTATTTTCTTTAATTCATCGTCATCTAACGTATTAATTATATTTTCAGTCTTTTGACCGACTTCCTCGCCTTCTAACCATACTTCCTGGTCGAAACTCGGGAAATACGGAGTTAATTCAGACGAATGGACAGCTGGAAATATTTCGTTATTCTCTAGCTTTCTCAATTCTACCGAACCTCCCTGTAATACTTTGGTTATTACATAAGGTCCTGTTCTTTTATCAGCGATGCCAGCTGCAATGCCGCGGGCAGCGCTCGACAAAACATGAGAATCTCTCCAAACTAAATCGTTTAATTTTGT
Organism: Strigamia acuminata; assembly: GCA_949358305.1. Classification (NCBI taxonomy): domain Eukaryota; kingdom Metazoa; phylum Arthropoda; class Chilopoda; order Geophilomorpha; family Linotaeniidae; genus Strigamia; species Strigamia acuminata. The sequence goes on from OX442314.1 coordinate 49,611,720, forward strand.
ACAGTGCGTGAGTACAGTGAGCTTCATCAGTGAGTAGCATCTCTAATCACAAAACGTTAACACAATCAATACCTGATGTTATTCGAAGTAGTGAAGTTGTGTTCTTGTGTTTGTGATGATTCTTTGAGACTGAGTGAAAACCGCCAAAATTTTGGTTTATATACAATCTCTGGTCCTGCGCAAATGTGCGTGGAAACTTAATTTTGGTGCAACAAATTCCTTTGTTGCGCCAAAACCGTTTATAGTTTGCACCATATCCTGGCCGAAAAAGGGGGTGAAGTGTGTCTAGGCACACTTCAGTTCTGCGCACTAAATGTGCGCCGTGAGCTTAACTTGGTGCAGAAGTGTGGCAATCCTGCACCTGCAGGCTTGGCACACTTCGGATCAAGGAGATGTTCGGATCTGCGCAGTAAAGCTGCGCAATTAGTTCGGTTTGGTGCAACAAAGGACTTGTTGCACCAAAACAGTTAATTAACGGCTTTACCCCAGCCAAAGTGGGGTGAAATATGCTCGGGGAGTTCTCCTTTTATGTAACTTGGTACTTGGTAACTTGGTAACTTAATTGATAGCAAAACGATGTAACGCGATCTAGATAACAATGGACATTATATAGAAAGAACGGAATGTAAATAACAAAAAACCAGAACTCTAAAATATATCAAGATTAACGAAAACTTGTTACAATATTGATATTAAATGTATGCGAGTGAATTACCGTGTCTACTGAAATAACCACAACTACAGTGAAATTGATCGATTGAAGTTTATCAAAATACACAACAAGTTTATGAACCAAAATAAAATAAAAATATACAATTTCTTAAGTCTTTTTTATTTATTAAAAAACATAAAAAGCACTTCAGGGTCACCACAGAATGCAGTCTGACAGTAGCAGTCTACGGAAACTTTTAAATTCCACATTTGGTGTGTGCATTCTGAATTCTGAACAAATTAAAACGAAATATGTTTGCGCTGCTGTCAAGTTCTTAAGGGGCTGCGTTCTTTCAATTAATCGTTGACCAATCACAGCATACTGGACAACAAACGTCAGTCCAACGCAGTCACACACAGGGTACGTCAGTCCAACGTAGTCACACACAGGGTACGTCAGTCCAACGTTGTCAAACACAGGGTACATAAACCGCCAAAAGCACATTCTATTTGTAGCTTCCCAAACACAACGTAAAAAGTGTCCGTGCAACTGGAAACGAAACGAAACGAAACAATTGCGAAAACGGAAACAGAAATGCAAATTGAAAAGAAAGCAAAGCAAAGCATTCGGCATGACTACCGCGAAACTTAGCATGGTCGCTTTCACCGACTGAAATCATGCCTCGCGTACCCAACACAAATTCCGCCAAAACCACTCCATGAAAACTTTCAAGAAAATCCCGCGCCGCTCGGACCGGGGATCTGCGGTTGCGGTTCCGGCCAGTCCGAGCGGCGCGGGGTTTTCTTGGAAGTTTTCATGGAGTGTTTTTGGCGGAACTTGTGTTGGGTACGCGAGGCTTGATTTCAGTCGGTGAAAGCGACCATGTTAAGTTTCGCGGTAGTCATATCGAATGCTTTGCTTTCTTTTCAATTTGCGTCTCTGATTTTTCGACGCTTTCACGCTTTCGTGTCCAGTTGCACGGACACTTTTTACGTTGTGTTTGGGAAGCTACGAATAGAATGTGCTTTTAGAACTCTTGTAGCGGTTTATGTACCCTGCGTTTGACAACGTTTGTTTGTCTAGTATGGTGTGATTGGTCAACGATTAATTGAAAGAACGCAGCCCCTTAAGAACTTGACAGCCGCGCAAACATGTTTCGTTTTAATTTGATGAGAATTCAGAATGCACACGCCAAATGTGGAATTTAAAAGTTTCCGTTGACTGCTACTCTAAGACTGCATTCTTACATGTATTCTATACATTCTTACATTTACATTGACAAGAGCTTGCAATCTGACTAATTGAACCTCCTCTTTAAATTTCCGTGTCTGATTTTTCTACGCTTTCACAAATTTGTCGGGCCGAACAACGCCTGATATAGTTTTATTTCTTCTTTTTCTTTATTTTTATATAGGCATTTTTGTGCTCAATCGCTATTTTTTTAAGTTTTCAACACATAGAAAATTATGTCATTTTATGGTTACGCTCAAAATAAATTTTTACTTCCCGTCAATATTGTAATCCGCTAAATTATTATTCTCGAATCGACGCACTAATACAGAAATATGTTTGCATGCACCGAATATCTTGAGTGGTGAATAATTCGAGTGGTGAAAAAATCAAATTGTTGTGTTTACATGTTTACACTAATACTATGTTTACATGCAGGAAATAATTCGTGATCACTTTCGGTTTTCGACCAATGGGGAAACACATTAAACACATTAAAACAATTTATTCGTGCATATTAATTCAATTTACAACTTCATAAAATAATAATAATAAAATAATAATAATAACAAAATAATAACAAAAATTGAGCATAAACACCGATAATTTTACAAATGTAGCAATGATTTTCCTCGCAATCGGTGAAAATCCACTTGAGACTTCAAATCAAACACCAAGCCGTGTTTGTAGGCCAAAAATTCCAATTTTAGACAAAACACATTTAATTTTAAGCCAAAAAATCAATTTTAGACAAAACCCACTCAATTTTAGGAAAGAAAAAGCAATAAAACAACAAATTCAATTCCTTTAAAATACAATTTTAAAGCACTTACTTGATTTTGTCAAACTTTTAGCACAAAAATACACTAGGTGCATTCAAAAACGCCTCTAAAACTCGTTTTGTGTCTGTACGTGTGACGTCATTCCCATGTTATTCAATGGGAATGACGGTACATTTACAAACACGAAACGAGTTTTAGAAGCGTTTTAGAGTTTGAAACCTAATTTCGGAGAATACTTGTTTAATATTAAAAACCACAAAACAAAACAAAACCTTTCAAATTTACTCCAACCCCCTAAGTCTCTTGACCAGTCTCAAATCGCTGGGAAAAAGCGTTTTGCGCTTGGCGTGAATCGCGCACAAATTCCCATCCTCCAAAAACTGCACCAAGAAGGCTTCGCACGCCTCCTGCAGCGCTTCCAAAGCCCGCACTTTCCACCGGAAAGTCTGGTTCGACGACTCTCTGCAGATCTCGCGCACCACTCGAGAAAAAGGCAACTTCCGAATCAACAATTCGCTCGAATTTTGATACTTGCGTATCTCCCGCTCCGCTTTTGTGTCCGGTCGGAAACAACGACGGCCGGGAACGACAGCGGCGCGGGATGCAAGAAGCGCATTACACGAAGCGCTGTCGGTTCTGTTCCGGTGTTTCGATACCCAAGTGTTATCCTCGTCCGACGCTTGCCGGGACGAGCTTGGGTCGCTCGATTTACTCGATTCCTGGGCGGCGGACTTGTACGACTTGGTGGAGCATCGGCTGTCATCGGGATGCGGGAGTAGCATTTGGGGATGCGGCTGCGGATAGTCGGGGATCTGCAGTTGCGGCCGGTCCGAGCCGGTGAAAGCCAGAATGTGCTTTTGGACTCTTCTGGCGGTTTATATACCCTGTGTTTGACAACGTTGGACCGACGTATGACCATTACATGAATGGTCAGCTCCTATTGGCTGTAACCACAGAACGTTTACCGGACGTATCAAAATGCGCGTGTTACGTCCGAACGCCCTCTGGCGACGTGTTGTCGCCCGTCTTTACAACCGACCCAAGTCGGCGACCGAATGGCGGAAGCCGTGTCCTATTTTGCGATGTAATGCAACTTTTGAATTTCGAATAAAAAATGTTGAAATGTTGACAAATTTTATTCAAGTTTTTCTCGTTTCCGCAACGGTTCTGTTTCATCCTTCTCCAGTGGCTTTTCGTGTACCGATTTAATCGCCCGACTTAGCTTGTTTCTGAACGTATTTATGGTGTTGCATAGTAGGACTCTACGATGTAAGTTGGCGGTGCTTTGCAGTTTATTACAACCTTGGATTAGCAATCGTTTTGCAGTCAGGATTTTCCTGCCGGGCTTGGCAACGGCGGGTGACGCCGGTATGTTGAATTCAACTTTACATTTCGTTTGTTTTTCTCTTTGGATTCGACGGTTTCTTCGTTTATGCTTTTTCAAATGGATTCTGCAACGATATTTCGTTCGCTCCGCCGCTGCTAGTGTGTTAACGACGAAGAGACACCGACTTAAATGCACGCGTGATTCTAGCAATCGAAGATTTTCGAGTTTGGATTTACTAAGTGTTACAATTCGATCTGAAAGACGTGTTTCCTTTTTGTAATAACGAGCAAGTGCGTTCATTCTGGTGGGAAAGCGGGAAACACGATCGTTGAATTTGTCTTTGACACAAGGGTATCCATTTTTATACTACTTAATCTCGTCACGTCACCCGAACATGCGATATACGTCGTAAGAACGTGTTTTGACATTTTTGCCACGATGCGCACAGCCGCGTGTTTGTGTTCGGTATTCCATCTGGGCTTGTTTTTTCTCGGTTCGATGGTTTTCGCAATTTCCATTTTTTTCGATCTATTGACGGAAGAATTTTATTTTTACATTACCAAGGAACTCGATTAAGGTTGGATTTTGGTCCGATGATTAGATTTTTAATCGATCGAATATGTGTTTTTCACGTTCCATTTCTGTTTGCCGATCTCCTTTTCGATTGCAAAATTACTTATTTGCTTTTCTCTTGGTTTAACATACAATCCAGTCTGGGCATTTGTGTATTTAATTAATTCCTGAGTACTATTTATGAAATAAGGAACGGGCTCTTAAGATTGCATTAGCTTAGCTTCCAAATAGGTTTAGGGTGTGGTGACCCTGCGGGTGGTCGCCCCTCCAGTGGGCGCCATCCGCATGAGTCACTAGGAAAGGTCAGTTCCCTCGCGTTGGCTCCGCCTTCCCCCCCTGGGAAGCTCGTGCCCCGAGGGGGTGAGGTGATGCGTGGAACTTGCCTTCCTAGACTATCGAATCGGAGTTGAAGGGATCGCCATTGATCCCGAAAAAGTACAAGCAATAAATGGATTCCCGGCACCCGAAGATATAAAGGGAGTCCAGAGATTCATGGGGATGATTAATTTTTTCGGCAGGCTGCTCCCCAATTTGGCAGAAGTAGCCGCGCCCGTAACGGACCTCCTGCGAACCGACCGCGAGTTCGCGTGGACGGCCGAATGCGAGGCCGCCTTCAGCGCCATAAAACAAATGCTGGCCGACGTCGACAAAATGCCGTTACCCGATCTAAACCGACCGTTCGTACTGCATACCGACGCCAGCCGGGTTGGCCTGGGAGCAGCCCTCTTGCAAAAACACACGTACAACGGAGTGGAGCAAGAAGTACCCTGTATGTTCATAAGTAGAAAAATACAGGGAGCCGAGAAAAACTACACGGCTACAGAACTGGAGTGCTTAGCCGTAATATGGGCTGTTCGGAAATTTCGTGACTACCTAGAGTATACGAATTTCGAGGTGCAGACCGATCATCAGGCATTAAGTTGGTTGATGAAGTTAAAAGAACCATCCGGCAGACTCGCCAGATGGCAACTCGAACTCATGGCGTGCGACATAACAATAACATATCGCCCCGGAAAATTCAATCAGGTAGCCGACGCTTTATCGCGAGCCCCGGCGTCCGACCCCCATGGTCCGGACGACGACGGCGAAGACGATTCGCGTCTACTATATTGCCCGACGCCCAGACGGATTTGGCGCCTCCGTAAAGCGAACGAATTGCCCGTGATGGAGCCCGCTGATAAGACTTTTTGTGGTTTCTGGACTCGGACGTACCAGCCAGCTGGAACAACCGACACAACCACGGAAACAAAACCTCCGGTCGTCCCAGAGGCCCCACAAACTCTGCTGCGAGCCTTCACGGCCACAATAGAAAAGAAAACGCAATACGCGCCGCCAACAAGACTCGAGTTCATCGAACATCAGGCGACCGACGCCAAATGTCAGATAATGACTCGATTCCTAGAAAAGGGGGAATATCCGGTCGACATGACGAATCCGCATCGCAGAAAGCAATTTGCCAAGGAAGCCACCAGCTACCTGATAGACGACGGGTTGCTGCTCAAATACCACCCGACGTTTCAGGACGACCTTAGCGGAGCGGGAAACGCGATAAAAGTGGTGGTGCCTGTCTCGCTACACACCCGATTGCTGTGGCTGATGCACGGGCACCCACTCGCTAGCCACGCCGGCATAGCAAGAACATTGTACCGCGTGAAGCAGATATTTTTTTGGCCTGGAGCCCGCCAGAAAATAACGAAATTTATTCGTCACTGCTCCCGGTGCCAAGCATGTCGACCTCGCGACAAAGTGGCCAGAAACGCAATGTCTCTCGGCCCCTATGCTCCCTTTGACTGTTGGAGTGTTGACTTGATGGGCCCCAAGCCCACAACAAGCAACCGCAACATGTATATACTTGTAATTATGGACGTAGCGACCCGTTGGCCCGAGTTGTACGCCCTCGCGAAGCCCTCGGCGGAAAATATCGCCGAGTGTCTTTACGACGTGGCGTTGCGATTTGGGTTTCCTCGGAAGCTCATTTCCGATAACGGGCCCCAATTCAGGTCCAAAATATACAAGGAGTTCTGCAAGAAATTTAAGATGGAGATTTCAAACACCTCCACTTATAATCCTCAAACGAACCCCGTGGAAAGGCTAAACAAAGACGTGAAATACGCTTTGACGGTGTTCACCGACGTACACAATCGGTGGGATGAGTATCTACGTGAGATAGCGTTCAGCATTCGCTCCACCGTATCACGAACACGCGACTTCTCACCGGCGTTTCTTAATTTCGCTCGCGAACTAAGAATGCCGTGGGACCCACGAGTTGCGGAGGCAGTGAATGTACTGGACCCCGCTAACCCACACGAGTACGTATGTCGTTTGGAACAGACAATTTCCGACACATATCAGCACCTAATGACTCACATCTTTGACCTACGGGAAAGAGTCGCAGAAAAAGAAGGAGAATTGGATTTCACGAATTTCAAGGTCAACGACCTGGTGTGGAAGGAAACACACATATTATCGAATGCTGCGAGGGGCATTGCCGCGGGTCTGGCCGACAAAAGGGACGGACCCTATGTAATTGTGGCAGAACACGGCGGCAACGCCTACCAATTGCGCAGATTAACAGATAATAAAAATTTCCAGTCGATCAACGGCCGGGAATTAAAACCATATCTACCAGAATTTCGCCAAGAAATATGGCTGGAAGGTCAGACGCACAGCGGCCAAGGTGGCACAGTGGTCGACACATTCCAAAATAACAACGAAATTGGCGAAGGAGCAGACGAAGATGACGAATTTTTCGACGCCGAATCCCAACCCACAGATGCTCCCGATCAAGCGGAGCAAACAGTCTCGGAGAGGGAGGAAGCAGAAGAAAATACTTCTGAAAAAGAAAAAACAAAATTAAAAGAAGTAAACAATACCGCAACATCGGAGATGAGCGACCAAGTGGGAGCCGATACCACTCGCGAGCAAAAACGCAACCTTCGACCGCGAAAATCGAAGAATCCGTTCATCCAAGACGGAAAAATCACCGGGAGAAACTAGAAAGAAATAAAAAGGTCAAGACATGTGATTGCGGCGTCGTAAAGTTGAAGAAATTCACTTACGAGAGCTGCAACGCATGTCGAGACATAAAATTCGGCTAAGTCCGAACTTCGTCATCAGTTATCACCGTCAATATCGAAAAGCGAGATTACATGACGTATCGGTCGAAACCCCGTAGCATAACATGCGCACGGCTCGATCGCACGCGTCGTCCCCGTAGCTCCACGCTCACACGGACAAATCTCGTACCGTACGAGACGCGTCCGTGACCCACAATCCTCCGCGCCGATCAGTTCCGTTTCCGATTGTTCGCTGACACGAAAAGCACGCGTTCCTGACGATTTCCCCGTGAAATCGGTTTCAGAACCTCTTTTCTCTCGAATAATTAGATTTTCTCTTGATGGCTGATCGACGCAACCCGAGAATTGACCCCGACGCCTCGTCCTCCAGAGACGAGAGCGAAGGATTGGTCATCGAGGCGGAGGAAGAAGATTGGGATGAGCCGGAGCAACAACCACAGGTAACATAAGATCTTCCCGTAAGATCGAAAATGTAATCCGCCGACATCCGACACCATGTCGGATTGTGGCGCGTGATAACTTGACTGATGAATTCTTTTTTGTATTTATTTTGTTGATTTTCGGTAGAATCGGAGCTCGGGCGCGGAAACCTTTTTCGTGCTCGAAGATCTCCGATCTCCAAACCCAGACAAAGGAATTGTTTGCCAAGATGGCGTCGCAAAAAACTTAGAAAAAATTAAAACCTTAAAGTAACGTTGAAACTTCGTAATAAATTAAAATACGAGTAGAAAAGCTTAAATAAAAACAACCGATTCTTTTATATTACGCGACGTTGTTTTGAGCGGACCTCCTGAATCTAAAAAAGGTAGCAAGAGAAAGACTGAGCTACACCAGCGGCCAACCACCGCGGACCTGCGAATAATCAGGACAGAGAGGAGCGGCCACAACCGAAAGAAATTTTGGTGCCACCGCCGATCTCACAATTTTTATTCCAAATATTGATAAAAAGGGTATCGAAATTAAAATGTATTTAATGCTTCAGATCGACCCGCTACAATCATGGGACGCCCTGCCGTCTACAGTGCCCACCAAGGGCAACATCTTCCGGCTAGCGATGCCAGAATTTATCCGGTTAGCCTATCCAGAGGAGGACACCGATGTCTGGGCCCTGAGATTACGCTACTCCCGAGCGATCGAAGAATACTTTGACCGATCGAGGACGCTGGTCGAATGTTTGCCCAGAACAATGCGAGAGAGAGTGGGGCCACGGATTAATCCCGCCTTTAATCCGTCGAGCCCTATCTTTTCGGAGCTACTCCGAGCCCGGTACGGTGGTACCGAAGCGGACGAGCACACCGGCCTTCGGTGGCGCAACGCCGCAACGCCAGAAGAGCGGAGACGAATCGTCCGCGAGGAGATCGCTCACCTAGAGCGAACGGCAACCAGTGCCGTAATACGAGTTTTGGAGCGGAATGGTTTCTCGACGGGAGAAATCAAAGAATGGTTACGAGAGGCCCGAGAAGACCGCCAAGCAACACCGTGGGTGCCGCCCGTCGGCTTTATCGCCACTCAAGCCGAGATGTGGCAGCTGCACCGTGTCGGTATCCTACAGAGCGGCACACGAGTCAGGAGGCTGAAGAGACAGGCCTCAAGCTCAAACGGCGGCCCCGCTCAGATTAGGCAGGCCCTCTCCACCGAGGAGAGCGGCCCGTCGACGAGTGGGACGCATCCCAGCCATTCGAACAGTGGCGACTCGAGAACTCCAACGGTCGTCCAGTCGGGAGGCCTGCGCTCAGTTGTGATCGTACCCGCCTCATCCAAGGAATTGCGACTGGATCCAGAAGCCGGACCGTCCAACTCGTGGAGCGACCAAGTCGACGAACAGGAGAGACAAGCGGCTACCGCAGCCGCGCCCTCTCTCTTCCTAGTGCGTACCGTCCGGCCGTCGGACGAAGAGTCGACCATGTTCGACCAAGCGGAACCCCCGTACAAAATCCGAAGAGACTCGATACCCCCTTCGCACGTCGAAACCGCCAACACCAGGCGCAACCGGAAGAGCAGAGCCCGCCGCAGGCAAAGAATGCAAACCCTGCTGGCGAAACTCGCCGCCGCCGAGAAGAGGCCGACCGCCGCCGGTAGTTCGGACTCGCCGAGAGCCGGACCCGCAGCCGTGTCGTCCTCCGATCGGAAGAGAGGACCAGAAGGATGGTGTGAAACCATTGAAGAAAAAATGGATTTGGACGAAGGGCCAAAAACGGAACAGCCCATGTCTCGAAGAGAACTGGCCGAAGTGCTCACCAACGCCTTTCGCCTGATTCTCCGCAAACCGGCCGACATCCTCCGCAAGCCAAACCGTAGCTGCGCCGTCCATACCAACCTTCCATCCTGTCCAACCGAGCTGGCCGCCTCTCCTTGAGGCTCCACCGCCAGCCATAACTAGATGGACGCCCCCTGGGAGCATGCGACCAGGCGAGGCGTTCCTAGAATACGTCCCGCACCAACCACCAGGATTAGCTCCCCCGCCAGTTCCCCCGCCAACTCAGGCGCCGAGGCCGGCTCGTGACGCCATGTGGTACGAGGAGAAAGAGCGGGATGCCCGAAATCGACGAGAGGCAGCGAATCCCACCTTGGGAGAACTACAGGCCCACCAGGCTGAATGTGAGCACCCCGCTACCGCCGAACGGGCCTTGGCACAGGCTGACGCCGCTCAGACGGAGCACATCAATTGGGCGATAGCCCAAATGCGCAAACTATCCGCCACTTTTTCGGCAGATCCAAACCGCGCCCTGCCGCTCAGCCGGAGCAGCTTAAACGCCGAGGTAACACGCGTGATGTCCGAGATCCTGTCTCCCGCCCTCTTCCTGGACGGCCGACAGTCGATGGCCGCCTGGACCATAATCGACAGAGAGGGCGTCTTTCTGAACAGGGCCCTCTACCAACTTTGGGCCGAGTTTACGCCAGCCGCGGCCGACCTCCGGTTCGAGTTGGCCCGCTCCATGGAAAACCCGAATTTCCAGTTCGCGAAGATGCGTTCGATGGCGTTCCGCTACAAAAACCCAGGGGTCCACCCGACGTTGCTACGAAAGGTCGCCGAAGAGGCGCCCGCTAGGGAAGAGGCCGTCCGCCCCATCGTGGTGGCCGAGACGGTTCCTCCCGAGTCTGCCGCCCAAAGTTATACCCCGTCTCCAAAGCCGGTATTCCCAAAGGAACGAAGACCGAGCAAGCGACCGAAGCTGGTCCCGAAGCGATCGCGCAAGGGACCCCAAACTCCACCGCTACCATCGCCTTCGCCGCCCTCTACGAGCATGGACGCCCTGTCCATAGAGGAGACGACTCCACCGTTGGAGATTCTCCTACCGCCATCTCCGCCGCCTCCGCCTCCACCGGCACCCGCGCCGACCCAACTCTACCTGCGATTGGAAGTGGAATACCCCAATCTGCAGATGTCGGAGGCAACTCGTCAGGCCCTGCTGGCTACTCATCGCCAAGGCGAATCATTCCTACAGTGGATGGCGAAGGAAATAAGGTTGACCAACGACCCGATCCTTCACCAACGGCTCCAGCGGGCTCACCGAGAGCCCCTCACCCCGCCGGAAACGCAGCGAATGCGCCGATGTCCCAGCCACTTCCCCGCTTCGACCCAAATCTGGGTACATGAAAGAAGAGGCAGCACGGACGGACCTCCCGGCCACGCTCAGTTCTTTATCAACGAATCGGAGAACCCATCCAACCTGACCACGTCGCTGCCCGATGGCCTTCCTCCACCGCCGCCAGCCGTTAATCTCCCAATCCTACGTCCCCGCGGAGGGAAGTTGCCTGCTATTGCGCTGAGGGACCAGATAGGGTAATCGCCCCGATCGATGATCGAAGCTGAGGGAGGGACGTGTGGTGACCCTGCGGGTGGTCGCCCCTCCAGTGGGCGCCATCCGCATGAGTCACTAGGAAAGGTCAGTTCCCTCGCGTTGGCTCCGCCTTCCCCCCCTGGGAAGCGCGTGCCCCGAGGGGGTGAGGTGATGCGTGGACGGCCCCCATTGGCCGAGCCAGGCCCCTCACCCTGGCCTACATCAGGTAGAGTTTCGCACCCTACAAGCAGAACTTACACAAACGACACCAAGAACACAGCAACTACCTCACCGTCAGGCCAACTCCACCAAAAGTTAGGATTGATAGAGGACCGCTGATTCCAGTGCAACTGTAACTCTCACGAATTTACATTGTGTGTTATTTCCCCGCGAAAGCAGGAAAATAACCCTTGTGGATTCACACGAAATAATCGACCCACGATTATTTCCATTGCGAAGTGTCCGAGTGCCCTGTAAGAAACTCCACGTTTCTGGACGGAGCCTTGCGACGCTAAAACCAACCCCTAGACAACAGGCACGGATAGAAGACTCGAAAGAGCATTCCACCGCGTCCGTGAACGACGAATCCGTGACGAATTTACGACAACTCGAGACGCCGCCTTTGTTCCGCCGACCACGCGGAACCGACGACGCCATCTTGGGAAATCCTTTGTTCGACTCCGACCAAGTCGACTCTAGTTTTATACTGAGTGTATTTTAAGGCTTACGCCTATTGAATAAACCTATTTGTTCATTTAAATATACTTAGTATTCATTTGGGTAATTTACATATTTAGTAAGATCACAGGTAAAGTACTACACGTTAGCTCATTAAACCTATCACCAGGTAGGACGCGACAAGGGCTCTGTCACATTGTTGTTTGTTTTCATTCGACCAGCACACTGGTTGTGCCACTTTTCACATTTCCAATAAATGCGATCACGACCAGGGTTGCGTTTTTCGGTAAAAAATAAAAGATAATATAAACACTCAACATGGACGCTAAAAGGCTTTTTACTTACCGTTGGGTGTCGGGCCACACGCAAAAAGTGAAATTTTAATGGAAAAAAGTGAAATTCCAATGGAAAAATTGCAATACCAATCAAAATATGGTAAACAATTGTAATAAGAGCCTGTTTGTCTCTCCAATTAATTCTTGCATTTACGTTGGACATTGGATTCCTACTTTTCCGCCGCCAATGCTACGCACAACTTGTCCAGGTGCTTGCTTTGGATCAATGTTTGTGCTGAGCAGGCTTATTGTCGTTTTAACATTGTACCATTACGTTTCACTGTCGACTCTGTCTTTGTCATAGAAAAAAATTTCCGAAACGCTTGTACGGTTAAATCGCCGAAATTGCTGCAACGAAAAGAAACTTCAAAACTGGTCCTCTGAGCCGCGGCCTGAGGAACGACCAAAAAGATATACTAAACACACATATATAAATATTTAAATATATTAATATTTTTTCAAAGCTTGTCAGTGCTCCAGACATGGTGGCGAATTGTGGCTCAAAGTACGCGACGTCGCACGTGTGGACTTGAATTTATAAAAAAAAAAAATAATTAAAACCAAAACCACACAATTCATTTTACAATTTTTTAATTTAAAATTAATTTCCAATTTTTTTTTTTGCTTCTATACTCTTGCAACAAATCACGGCGATATTTGAAATAAGCGTAAACCTCAGGTGAAAGTCTGGGCGGAATATTGCATCATGTGTGGTTGGATTTGGATCTGAGGTGGGGCTTGTATTTGAGGTGGGGCAACAGCGATGGATCTTCTGCAATTAAACAAAAAAATTAGTACCTTTTTAATTTTAAATTACTTGAAATTACTTGTAGTTGAAGTATATCCAGCCGATGAAACAGATGCAGACTGTTACATCTGTGACGGTCATGACGTCATATTTAGTCCCAAGTTCACCGATAGATGGCGCTATTTCCCATTTCGGCGGGAAATTCGAATATACTTGTTATTTATGTGATGTTTATATAAAATTAAAGGTTTTATATAAATCCACGGTATTTCTAGACATTATATCATACTAGTATGATATATTTGAGTCTTTATTCCTCCAGTTGTGTTATGATTTAGACAAATTATAACAACACCTGGGCAAAAGGATTAAGTCACCCCTCACCACCCACAGTGTTTGAAGATACACTTTGAATTAAGACAATAGCCTTAATTGCAAATGTGTCCTCCGTATCCACTTCCTGGGACAGACTTTGTAGAAGACTATGTCCTCTGTATCCACTTCCTAGTTACTAGGATTGGGCAGTTTTGGGTGCCCAGTGTTCCTATTGGAGCAATGGTCAACTCATTGTTTCCACTGAGCATATAACCCGGTGTAAACCGGAAATAGCTCGCTCTTGTTTTTGTTTCTGTTTGATATCTACTTGAGCCCATATTCTACGCTTCGCTTCGCTTCGCTTCATGCCAACATTCCGTTGTAGGGGCACGTGCATTAAATTCCGTGCTCAATCCTTTTCCGTACTTCATGCCAACATTCCGTTGTAGGGGCACGTGCATTAAATTCCGTGCTCAACCCTTTACCTGACTACATGCCAACATTCCGTTGTAGGGGCACGCGCATTTTATGCCGTGTTCAATTCCTTTTCCGCCGAGACATTAGATTCAAACCTAATGTTGGATTGACGTGAGCGCCATTGATTCAATTCTGGGCTGGTTGTACTTTGGTGCAACAGAATCGACAGGGTCTTTTCATAATCGTTTATTTCATACAGGTTTTAGTTATGTTTGGTTATTAGATTATTTGTAATTTAATAACTCAATTCATACCTTTGTTTTGTTTGGATTTATTCGTTAATTCAACATGATTTTTCGAAGTCTAACTTTGAGTAAGTCATATTTATGGTTATTTTGATAATCATAAATAGACCAATTGGTAAATATCTACGAATAGATATTTAAACCAATGGTCACCCAAAGTTGTGACGATGCAGCAAAGACAACCGCACTTCTCGGATAATTTAGTTACACAGAACCAACCGAAGCAGACGACAATCAGTCCGATTGCAGACGGCATCTTTTGCGCCCGAAATAAGAACTTTACACACTCTTATTTCAAGGCTGAACACAACTGTTAACGTTATTTTAGGGCTTTTGAGCCACTCGTTTGTATAGCTAGTTACACTCGTATTTTACTGGCCATTTGTCGGCCATAGTTATTATATTACTTTATTCCGACTTAATAAATGTTCTATGTTTTGATAAACATAAACGCCTCATTCTTTGCACTTTACTACACTCTGCAGTTTCACTTGTTCATTTAGCAATAATTCCTATCCCGGGTAGTCATCGTCACACATCTAAAACGATAATCCGTAGTATTTTATTATCAGACGAGATTTTTTTATGAAGGCTATCGACCTATCGATTTTCTCGATGTTGCTCCTTCTGTCAGGTGCTAAATGCGATCTTAACTTACAATATTTACGACACATGGTGCTAACGTTTGTAAACGTCGTTCCTACGTTTGTAAAAATCAATTAATTGATCCAGAACGTCTTCTGAGCATTGACAAGATACAAAATTTGTCAGTTACACGAAAACATGAAATATTTTAGCACTCCCTGCTAAATCAGTCCAGTTTCTAAAGTAGGCCTGTCCCAGCAGGACTGCAAAGCAAAACATGCACACTCAATTGCTCATTTACACATACTGATTTATTCCAATGTCGCTGCCAAGGCAACTAAAATAACCATCAATTTAAGTACATCTCAAACATTGTCCAATAAACAATGAAATAGTTTTAAATACACAACAAATATTTATTAGAAAATGCAAAAATAAAAAATAAATCGGAATTTTATTCCTGTTTTTTTATTTTATTTATTTAAACATTTAATTCAGAAAATAGTAATTGGGTGTCCTTGATGTGTGGAAATGTCTTAGATGTATGTTTTTTGGCGATTAAAATATTTATTTATATAAATCTTTAGACAGTCCAGAGAGTTTACAAAACTTTGGCATAAATTATGTCGCGATCTTGATTTTTCACTTGGAAAACAAGATGGCGGATGCTAAACTAGACTAATTATACAATAATAAAGAACCAAGTTTCTATCAATCTTAACTCTAATTTAATGGACAATTTAAGAATAAAGAATTGAATAATTCTTACTAATAATATTTTACACTGCGAGTGATAAAAGCAGAATACAATTGATTAATTATGTTTTTAGAAATGGTATGACTTATGGTTCATTACTTTTATTTACTCTATTCTCATATTCGTTCTTCTTGCGCGCCATTTTCTCCATCGTGTTCATTATGAGCACGAAACGATTTAACTGCTGTCGTTTGTCGAGCTTCTTTATGTGACTGAGCTTAGTTATGCTCTGTTTTAGTATTTCATCTACGTGAAAAAGCTTTCTGTGAAGAATATCATTTTGTTTTGCGTCCATTTTTCTAGGAATATTGAGCGAGTTCGATGAGGATGAAGCGCGGAAATGTGATTCATACTTTGGTTTAGTCGTATTTATAGATGATAAGGTGATACACGTCTACCGAACGTGTACATTCGTTTAAAATTTATTATTGATAATTATCATACATCGAAATTTAAAATTCCCTCTCAGTGTTGCCGCGTCGCTCTGGTGGGAAGAAGCGTCATTAATTGTGAGGAGCGTGATTGCATTTCCACCAATAGTAATGCTTTTCCGTCGGCGTGGCAACAGCCGCGTTGTGGTGACCCTAGTGGTCACTAGTGAAGAAAAACAGAATAAGTCTGAAAATTATATTTTGGTTTATTTATTTTATTTTGAGTTTTTATGTTTCCTGTCTCCAGACAAGGAAGCTAAGCAGAGTGAGAGGAAATGTGGGTGGTTGCCAGGGTAACCAGCCCACAAGCCTCCAAACAGGAAATGAGTCCTGTGAGGACTGAAAACTCCTCAGTATGAACCAGAACTTTGCCTTGAGAACACAACCACAAAATAACCAGAAACAATTCAGTATTTTGTGATTCCTCAGCGAAGTCATCGTATTCCTGTATCAACCAGTTGTTGATTTGGGAACTTTTCCTACTGTTGAACCAGTCAACAGCGGGATTTCACGGTCTTGCCGCATTTCACGTGCGGTGGGATTTTATTCTCATTCTTGAGTCAACTCAATTGTTGATTCGGGATTTCGCCTTGCCGTGGAGGAAATCCGGCTAGACGTTGCGAAAGAGTCGCAAATACGTCGCCTTGACGACGGAGTTGCGAAGACGTGTATTAGAAGAGACGGAACAAGTCCGGTTGATCCAGCGAGTCGACGCGAGCCGATTCGTACCAGACGAGTTCGAGGAGTTTCGTGTGACGGAATAAGTCCGTTTTCACCGTGGAGCGACGCCGAGTAGAAAATCGAGACGAGCGTCGAAGAGTAAGACGAAACGCGACGACTACGGGCCGTAATCGTCGCCAGAACGTCGAGAACGTCGAATCAACGTTTTCGCCGTGTTTTGAAGTCATTTCATTATTTCATTCCTAATTTCATTTAAGCCTTATTTTATCATTGTAATTTCTTCTTATTCTAAGTCAGAATAAATAATTGTGAGTTTTAATATTAGAGAGTATTTTTATGATAAGTCTAGTCTTAGCATTAATAAGTTTGGAGTTATTCTATATTAATTTAGAGAATAATTCAGGCTTATTACAGCGTGTTTGTGTTCGGTATTCCATCTGGGCTTGTTTTCTCTCGGTTCGATGGTTTTCGCAATTTCTATTTTTTTCGATCTATTGCAATTAAAAAAAAATTAGTACCTTTTTAATTTTAAATTACTTGAAATTACTTTTAGTTGAAGTAGATCCAGACCATGAAACAGAAGTCGAGCATGAAAGAAATGGCGCGCCCAAAGTTGAGCAAAAAAGACATGAATTACCAAAAACTGCACAGAAACTTATCATTAACTGTCTAAACTATCCATCGAACTCCAACTGGACCTGTTTGGCCAGGAAAGTCAATTTGGATGTGAGCAACGCCTACCAAATGACATACACCGGTCTCTTTTTTTTAATCCGTCACCCTCATTGACGAAGCCTGAGTGTCAGTCATTTTAGGAGTTAGCCACGATTCAACCCTTCAAAAACCATTCAAGAGTTTCAGCTGCCCACTGCCCACTGTCCACCACCGAACTGTAGAGATGAAAAAAAGCCTCCTTGACAAATCATTTCAAATGCATTTTATTATTATGCATTTTGTTATTATGTATTTTGCGTGGTTATTCACCTAAAACATGGTCGATGGACCAATTATTCCACTTATTCCACTCCGAAAGAATTATTCGAAGAAATTGATTTTTTTTTCGAGAAGTAAGCAGATATCAACGCTGACAACTGGTATTCGAGTGTTCAACTCCATTGGTCAGTTTGACCACTTGTTATTTTGTGACGCGTTTGCGTCCAGCGCCAGTTATCTTGGTCCACAGTTCAGTTAGGTTAATCCTTTAACCAAGATGTCCGTTCTTTTGCGTACTCCAAACACATCCATATACATCAGCACGAGAAAAACAATAGGTATACAGTTTTATCGCCATCCAAACACAGTTACGAAACTACTAAAACCCACACATTTGTGTGTGTTTTACGACAATGACTGCTTGATATTCGAAATGGATTACAATCAAGGCTGTTATTTTGTGAAATCTTTAGAAACTTTGAAAACTATAACCAATTAAGCTGAAGAATTGGAAGACAATTTGGTCATTTTGATGTGTGCAGAGTTTGACATTTTAATTGTATTAAAATTTACAGTTCATTGATAACTTAAATTAATAAAAATTTCTACTTCCTAAATTACATTTTGACTGGAAATCACGTGCAGCAAGGTTCAACTCAAACTGCTTCCTTTATTCCCAGCTATGAGCGAGTAGTGGGCTTAAAGGCCAACCACCATTGGAGGTCGATATGCCACTGAATACAACTCTAGGAGCATTTCTACCAAGATGCCGCTATCCTGTTATTGGCACTTGTGAAATTCTTTCATGCTGGACTACGTTTATTTACTTTGATTAAATTTCAATATCATACTTTTACTTACCTGTTGAAGAGAACCAATCGGACTCTTCTGGACCCAGTTCAATATTAGGTCCGGACTAGTGATCCACGAATCCATGGATTCTGACGTCTGATTGGCTGTTGCCAATCTGATTGTTCTCTGGAACTATATAAGCTCTGGTTTTCACCAGCGCAACCCCCCCTTTGGCTTGATTCTGAATATGTTTATATTGTTTGTATTGATAAGTTGTTATCGTTGGATCTCACTTTCTTTATCGACACATCAGGCCTCCTCAGCTCTCCACAAATAGTATTATTACTAGTTTGTTATTGCTTGTTGTAGGGCCCTTTCGGGAAGGCTAACTCCGGTAATAGACATGTTTCACACATGAAATGGCCCCGTAGTGTTAGCCGGCTGCTCCAAGGAGCAGTAGGATTTCATACGGTGGCTTAGTATATCGCTCATGCACGGGAATGACTAACCCGTTAAACAAATGTCAAACTATATGATCGGTGATAGTCGCATCTATCTGCGAGATTCTCCGATCATAGGTCAGATGCTCTGCCAGAGCACATATACGGGAAGTCAAACCCGTCAAACAAATGCGGGCAAACTATTTTCCCAGGGTTCCGATGCAGTGCATTGGCCCTTCCGTTAAGTGGGCAAGACTTGTCCGAGGTCGGTAAAAGCCTTATTCACAGGCGACGCACCGGGTTGGTGGCCCGTGAGCAATTGCATTCATACCTTGCGTTAAACAAACACTCGGGTATTGGTAATGCCGATCTGGTAGTCCCCCAGGAACTGTTTACCCAGTGGTTGGTACCACTGAAAGCGAACTAACGCAGAAAACAAATACCCGGCGCCTGATCACGAGATCTTGTCGTCGTAAGGCATGCTGGCGGATGGCAGAGATCAGCATTGTCGTAAAAATTCTACCCGTTACCCGCCCTTTACCCGCCCCCCCTTAAAATTTCCTACCCATACCCTACCCTACCCTACCCTAACCTAACCGTACCCGTATATTTACCCTACCCTACCCATACCCATACCCGATCGCAATCACGTCGATTCGGTTCGTTTCGTGTTCGAGTTAGACGTGTTCGTGTTGTCGTGTGACGTGTGGTCTATGGTGTTGTGATAATTCGCAACATGGCGCTAACATTTTTATAGTATAAAGTACGATGTTAGCACCACGTTGCGAACGTCGAAAAAACGTACCCGACGCGTAACCGTTAGTCTCGGGAGATCTGTAACCGTTACCCGCCCGTACCCTACGGGTACGGGCGGGTACGGTTACGGTTACGGGTACGGGTACCCGATGCTGATCTCTGGCGGATGGAGCTTCAACAACTCCCGCGATGGTCCCCTCGACTGTCGTGACTGTCCCCGCCCATAGAATAACAATATAACAATTCATTTGTTATATTACACTAATATTGTTTTGTTGAATTGAACACGGAATATTCTAATGAACATTCCCGACCAAATACGAAGGATTCTTCGTATTATTAGATATCCGAGCTGCGGGACCGAATACGTCTCCGTAGCGCTAATTGTGACGATGCCGCAAAGTCAGCCGCACCACTCGAACAGCATCGCCCGGATCCTCAACCAGTGTAGCCGCCGTTACACTTATCCAGAACCCCAACTCCAGTTGTAATGTTAATAAACATGTAATTATATCACACGAAAATCGTAAGTTATTATATTTGATCACATATTCACGTTGTACAGACTTCCGTAGCTTATCTCGGTTAGGTTATTTCTAGATTTAGAAATGTCTTGTTTAAACCGATTTATCTCTTAAATGGCTAATTATTCAGCCAAAAGTAGAATCGTCACATATGTATAAACTTATTGACAGTTATTTATGTCGAATTTTGCAGTATATTGTTAAAATTTGTCCAAATTCATTTACTGCATTGCAAATTTTTCTGACATTACATCGCCAGTTTCAGTAGCGAGATCAGAAAGATCACTTTCGAAATTGAAGCTCATCAAAGCCTATTTAGAATGTAAGCTAGCTTTAATTTCTATTCAAAGTGAACTAACTCAGTCTGATTTGATTGACGTGTTTACTTCATGATGGAACGTGGTCTTGCAATAAGCTTACAACTCAAAATGTAAACGCTACATACGTGTGAGAATGCGGTCTTACAATGCAAATCCAATGTAAATGCCACAATCTTATAGGTCATATAGGTTTTGTGGTCATGAATGCAAATGAAATTCAATGCAAATTCAAATGCAATTCAAGAAATGTGAAACATAAAAAAATAATGTGTTCGTAATCTTTTGGGCCTCACCTTATTATTTTGTTATTTTGAGTTTGAGTTTATAATTTTGACCAGGGTCAAAAACATGTTTTTTGCATTATTTTTTTTACTAATAAAATAATTTCATTTCTGTTGATGGAAAGTGTGTTTATTTTGTGTGTTCTTAACAATGTATAAGCATCAAAACAATGGGTGGATGCGGCTATGGTTAATTTCAAATTTAGGGAGTGAGTTTATAATTTTGACCAAAAGTGTATTAGCCTGTGCTGTATTTCACTCTTTCAATATTCTGGGGGGAAATCAGATGGAATATTTGTATGTATTTGTACGAGTGGTATAATATATTACGTAGTTAAGTTAAGTGGTGCTGCTTTGTGTAGCTTTTCAGTTTCTTAAAGAGACCTCGAATCTGTAATCTGTTAATCTGTAATCGTGCCAAAATGAGCGCATTTAGTTTTGTTTTACGATGTCGTTTATTTAGTTTAACTTTTCAGATTTCAGATTCAGCTACCACACCACCCCTCAGCAGATAGACACGCCATTGAACACAATACTGACAACTGCAAGCAACATTTTTTCCAAGGCTTTGACTTGGCTCTTTTAATACGGAAATGTACCATTTGTGGGATAATAATAAGTTATTAGTTGTCCTTTACATAATAAAATAAAATAAAGACCACAACATTTTAAACGAAACTAGATTAAATTAGCCATTTCTTTTCAGATAAACCTTTGGACCAAGTGTTGTAATATTTTTTGTCAAATTTTTAAAAATTTGTCCTTTATTGGATCATTTTTCAGGCATAAAGCCCAATTGGTTGTGTTGTGTCTTAGGAAAAGTCAGAAGAAATTCCATCAGTCTAATTAAAATGGAATTGGAATAGATATTCTATGTGCCATGTTTTAGTACAGTGGATTAAACCATAATATAATCTATATCTACTAGGTAGATTCCAAAACTCTCGTTTCAGCCAAATGTTTTCCCAGTCTTGGATTGCAATTGCTGCTGTATCTCTTGCCTTTTCTTGTGTGTAACTTAGCTGGTCATTCAGGTAGTATCCATGGTACAGTATCGCTTAAAAGTATTTTCACTACTGGTTTATTTGGCTTCATTTAGTCTTGTTATGAACTTGGCTAAAACCAATAATAAAGTCTGATTAATGAAAGCAAAATGTTTAGTTTACAAAAGAAATTAAGCAAAAAATATTCACAAGAAAAGATTTTATTCCAAAACAAAATCATTTTTTTTGGGTTTGAAAAGTATTTTGACCACTCACAAAAATTTTGAAAAAATGAAAACCACAAATTATAAATCTTATAATCTGGTTACAAAAGTCATTTGCTTTGATAAGTTAACAGCAGCACAGCAGTCAGGCATTGAGTCTACAAGCTTAGTTATTCTATCTCTCCAGTGAAATATTATCCCATTCCTTTGTCAAATCTTCAAAAATACATCCAAATTTGAGTGGGTTTTTGTTCTAACTTGTTTCTCAAGTTGCTCCCATACTTGTAGGTGTTCAATTTAGGACCCCCTCTGGCCATCTCAGTATTGAGATTAATATTCAACTGAAATCAGCCAGAAGATTCGTTAGTGATTGAGCACGTTTGCAATTTATTACTCACCGGTATTGCAGATGACTGCAAGCTGCCCGACCGGACATGATTGAGATGCAAGACATGACCGTCCAAGAACTGAAATTCCTTGTGCGCTCAAGTTGACGCGAAACAGTGCCGGTGCCTCACCAGTGCTAAAGGTGCAAGTACTTGCAGGGCAAGCGCTATTGTGTCTTTCGAGTTGATGGAAGTTGCTGAATGTTGGAGTACGCAAGAAACAACCATGTTGGATAGGTGAATTTACATAAGTGAATTTTAATCAAAGGTAAAAATAGGTGGCGCTGCGAACAGCGCGTCATTACAACAAAATGGTCGATTGACCAATGGAGTCAAACACTCCATTATCCCTTCTAATTGGGGCAAACACCAATTACAAATATAAAAACTAACATAAAAGTTAAGTCAAAGAATAAAGGTAATAAACACTAACGGTTGAACAATTGTAACAAATTGATTAATAAAAACAATGAATTTTAACATGACTACAAACGGAATAATTTCAATAAAACAACACATAAAAAATATCACTTGTTCGCTGGGTAGCCATAAAAGTCCGTTGGCTTTCTGGTACGTTTCGGACGTGGACTGCGGGCAGGTGGGGGCACGGCACTCGGGCCAGCAACTGCGAGCGGTGAAGGTGCACGAACAGGAACAGGCGGAGCATGGACCTGAGCAGCGGTTTGCGATGCAACGGCAGGAGCTGTGGTTGCAGTAGGAACAGGCAAAGCTGGTGGCACATTCGTATTTACCGGTGGAATTATCGGATCTGGAATAGGCAGCAAGGAGAGAAGCGAACTTCCACTCTCCTTCCCCTCAATACGAGGTAATATTGCACCAGCTACACGTGGGCGTAATTGATCCACGTGGCGGCTCCAAATTACGTCCAGTGCGACCTCGACGTCGTACGTGGTGGAGGACGTCTTACGACGAATAACTCCTGGGATCCAGCGATTTGTTCCTCGATAATCCCGAGCGAACACAAGTCCATCCACCTCAAAGTGGCGTGGGGTCTTGGTTTGGCCAGTCTCGGGCAACAACTTCGGGTTGAGTAAGTGAAGGCGTGAGCGCATCTCACGATTGGTGAACGCCAAAGCAGGAGAAATTTTGGTTGTGGCGTGCGGCGTCGAGCGGTATGATGCCAAAAAATGCGACACTGCTGTGGACAAAGAAAAGTTAATGGCTAACAACTTGTCCACTTGGGTCTTGAAGGTTTTGACAAAGCCTTCGACGGCGCCATTTGTTGCGGGGTGGTACGGCGGTGACAGCGTGTGCCGGATCCCGTTGACTGCCAAAAAATTTCGGAATTCCTGCGACGTGAACTGCGGCCCGTTATCTGTGTGAAAGTGGAGCGGCAACCCGTGGCACTCGAACCACGACTTCACGACAGCGATGGTGGCGGCGGCGGTGGTTTTCGACATGGCGCGCACTTCACACCATTTAGACTTAGCGTCGACAGCGAGCAAAAACATGGAATTGTGGAAAGGGCCGGCGAAGTCCAAGTGAACACGACCCCACACCTGATCTGGGACAGGCCACTTGATGGTGTTGGTTTTAGGCGGGTCGGGTAGGCTGCGCTGGCAAACATCACAATTCTTGATCGTGCGCTCAATGTCTGCATCGATTCCAGGCCACCAAACCGTGGCTCGCGCCAACGATTTGGTACGGACAATGCCGTAATGACCTGCATGGAGTTCGATGAGAATTAAGCGCCGAACAGAAGAAGGAATCACCAACCTATCAGATAAAAATAAGAAATTTTGATAAGTTGAAAACGATTCTCGCTGCTTGAAGAATAATTCCAAGTCAGGCGAATGAGATTCCCATCCATTCCGGACGTGCTGCAGAACAGACTGCAGTTCTTTGTTGGCTGCATAAGCAGCGGTCAACGAAGCGGTGGACATTGGAAAATCTGAAATTGAGGTTGAAAAAATAGAATTAATGCCAATTTCTAAATCCTCCTTGCCATCAACAACTGGTTGTGGGTTTCTTGACAAGCCATCAGCGACAGCATTGTCTGCAGCGGGCACGTGCTCAATGATGTAATCGTACGCAGAGAGGAAAACTGCCCAGCGGTGTAGCCGCGCTGCCACAACCTGGTTGCACCCCTTCTTGTCTCCAAAAATTGAAACAAGGGGTTTGTGGTCAGTGCGCAAAAAGAATCTACGGCCAAACAAATAGTGGTGGAACTTGCGTATGCCATAAATAATGGCCAAGCCCTCACGCTCTATTTGCGCGTAATTCTTTTGCGCAGCCGACAACAACGAACTGGCAAATGCGATTGGTTTGTGGACGCCATCGGAACCTAAGTGAGAAAGAAAGGCGCCGACTCCAACTGGAGAAGCATCAACAGTTAAATATAACTTCTTGGCCTGGTCAAAGTGTGCAAGCTCTGATTCAATTGAAACTGCAACTTTCACTGCCTTCCATGTCGATTCATGTTGCTCTGTCCATTCCCACTTGCCCTCGTCGCGTGTTAAACGGTACAACGGCTCAAGTAAGGTGGACAGGCTCGGAATAAAACGACCATAGTAATTGACCAGCCCGAGGAAAGACTTCAACGACAAAACGTCGGTTGGGCGGTTGGCGTCACGTAAAGGGGCAAGTTTTGAATCAATTGGCGAAATGCCATTCTTTAAGATATTAAAACCAAGGAATTGTACGACCTGCTGGAAAAAACGACACTTCCTTCGATTCAGGGTCAAACCGGCTGTCAGGAACGTATGCAGAAACTTATCCAAGTTTTTTAAATGCGCTGCATTTGTCGCGCCGGTCAGCGCCGAATCGTCGATAAAGGGTTGCGTGCTTTCGATCTTTGCAGTCAGGATGTCCATCTCCCTCTGGAAAATAGCTGGGGTGGACGAGATTCCATAAAACAGCCGGTTGACCCTGAAAAGACCAAGGTGGGTATTAATAGTACAGCATAATTGGGATTCAGGATCTAATTCAATCTGGTTGTACGCCGACGTCATGTCAAGAATGGAATAAGTTTCCCCCCCGGATAACTTCGTGGTGATGTCAGCAAACAAAGGAAGCGGGTAGGAGTTTGGGAGAATGGCTTTGTTGATTGTTCTGTTGTAGCAACCAGCCAACTTAATTGTTCCGTCTGACTTCTTGACGTGCATCACTGGAGTCGCCCAGCGCGATGACGCGACCGGTGTTATTATGCCAAGCGACTGGAGTCTCTCCAATTCGGCCTCGACAAGCGACTTCATGGCGATGGGGACTGGGTACGCTATTAAGAAGATAGGCTGCACGGCAGGATCGATGTCGATGTGGGCCTGCGAGGTATTTAAACAGCCAATTTCGTCTCGGAATACTTTCTCGTGTCTTGACAGCACAGCGTCCAGTTCCTTCTGCGTGGTGGCATCGAGGACAGCGGCTCCGGGAGCGATCGTGTCCACTTTATTTATCGTTGCGCCAACGGCTTCTGCGGTTTTTGACAGCAAACCAAACATGGCGAGCCAGCCTCGTCCCAACAGCGGTACAGGACCATCCCGTGCGATGCAGAGCGGCAGGAGGAAATTGCGATCCTTGTAGACGACTGGAACCTTGATTATGCCCTCCATCGGAATCTTGTGTCCAGTGTATGTTGTCATGCCGCACGGAATAGTCTGTAATGGGAAACGAGAGAAATATTCTAAGTAAGTGTCCAAATTAATTATTGTTGCGCTTGCACCCGTGTCCAACTCCATATCCAAGTCTACACCGTCGATACGCACGGTGACGAAGACTGGTTGCACTCGTGGCAATTGGACAGAATTTACCACCTGTGTTTGATGAGTTTGGACGCGATAAAACGTCAAATCTTCCACAACGCCAACTGAATGGGTCGGAGCGTGGTTCTGCGTCGGTGCACGGCAAACTGGACGAATATGGCCCGTCTTGCCACAGCCGTGGCACTTGGCGTCCTTAAAGCGACACGAATCTCGAGAGTGGTTGTTTTTGCCACACGCCGAACACGCATGCACATTTCCTTTTTTATTGGATGGCTGCTGCTGGTTGGGGAACACATTGGTGCCTTTCGTGTGTTGTTTTCCACCTCTTCTCCTCCCATCGTAACGTGGTTTCGATTCGTTCATCTTGTGGACCGAAGCAGCGGACGTTGGTTTGGCTGCAATTTCAGAAAACTCTTTACAATTAACTTCAGCTGATGCTGCGAACTCAACGGCTACATCGAAGGTCAGATTCTCTTTTAACGTCAGCGCCTGCTGGATTTGCTCGTTTTTCAAGCCGCAAAGAAAGCGATTACGCAATTCGTCGGACTTGTTGGCGAATTTGCAATTTTGCGCCAATTCTTGAAGAGCTATCGCATATTCCAGCACCGTTTCTCCTTGAGCTCGATCGCGGTGATGAAAACGTCGAATCTCGGCGAGCACGAGCGGCTTCGGGCGCGACGTCTTTTGCATCAGAGCAACCAACTCTGCATACTTCAATTCGGCTGGCTTTTTCGGTTCAGCGAGTGCGACCATCTGCTTGAAGGTGGGCATACCGACATAGGCTAAAAGCGTATGCACCTGCTCTTTATCGTCGACGATTTTATTGCACTTGAAAATGCTGGTCATTCTCAAGCAATACAATTCCCAGTCGTCCGCTGGGTCATATTCCTTTGGCGAGCCCTTGAGCGACGACATTTTGATTACAAAAGTCACTCAAAAGCGAGCACGAACACAGAAAACTCGGGGACTAGCAACTAGGCCTAACGTGACGACGCGTGGTCAGCGACGGTCCGAAAAGTCAGCAAAAGTTTATAAAAGTTTGAAAAGTTCACAATTTTTCATTTGATACCGTGGATTGATTCGGATTAGTCCATCCTCGTCGCCAATATTGTGTCTTTCGAGTTGATGGAAGTTGCTGAATGTTGGAGTACGCAAGAAACGACCATGTTGGATAGGTGAATTTACATAAGTGAATTTTAATCAAAGGTAAAAATAGGTGGCGCTGCGAACAGCGCATCATTACAACAAAATGGTCGATTGACCAATGGAGTCAAACACTCCAAGCGCGGCATCTAGAAACCGTCGTTCAACCTGCCAGATTCATTGTGCACACTGGCATCATGGAGGCAGTCATGTTGGTGAATAAAGTTGTGATGTCATGACATAATTGAATCTCAAATGATAAAATTCAACTTGGATCTTGGAACTATTTTTTTTACACTTTGTCACCTAACAACTGTTGTTTACAGTATTCATACACTAGGCCTGATTGCTCAGATTGGATAAATACACAGACAAATTAGTGCAAACTTACAGCTCATTGTTGGCTGTTTTTGGAATGAAATTATTTCAGGATCTCATTCAGCATGACATAACAATTCTTCACATTTAATATTGCAACAACCTCTGTGTATCTCATTCATGTGCTCTCCTTGTTAGTGGAGTTAAAACCCACAAAAACAGCTGGTTTGGTTAGCACGTTTTGCTATTCATTCACATTAACCCTCAGATGGACAATCTGGCCGGTGGCTTAAGCGCTGTTAGGGTAGTGTGACAAATTGTCGCACTTGGCGCTACTGTCGTTGAGCCAAGAAAATTAATTTTAAGTAAAAAGTTTAATTTATCTTAAAAAATTTAATTTTAAGTGAAAAAGTTTAATTTATCACAAAAAATTTAATTTTAAATGTATATTTTAGCCAGAAATGGAACCATGTAATCACTTGTGTTGGACGACGAGCGCCACACGGTGTCTGCTGATAAAAATTGGAACCACTAAGTAGAAGCCCTTTTAAAAGATTGGGAGAAGCCAACTTAAATTTAAGCTGGAATATCTAAGGGGCAGAATTTTCAAAGGTGAATAAATAAATAAATAAATAATGTTCAGAACACTCCAATTTGTTTTTTAGAAATAAACATTATTGTTGTGTGAACAAAGTCAGAAATTTTCAGATAATTATAGTAAACCAAAAACAAGTTTTCCTATTCAAGAAGAGTGTTGTCTCCAAATAGGTATAGGGTTGTCCATCTGAGGGTTAAAAGTACTTTTAAGGTCAATTTTTCATTTAAATTTCGGATAAAACATTTTAGATAGGCTATACTAATTTGTAAGTAATTTTACTTCAATGACAGTATCCATTATATTTTTTATTTTTGTCTGTAATTCTAATTTTAGGACTAATTTTAATTATAAAACTTTAGTTGAAACAAACAGAAAAATTATCCAATACCACCAGGTTTGTTTTTTGTTAACTTCTGCATTAGAACAGGCTAAAAAGAAAATTAAAAAATGTATGTAATTATAAATACAATAAAAAGGTAAATTTTATTTTACACAAACCGTAAATATAAATTTTAAAAAAAAATGTTAGTTAAAGAACACCGAAAGTGGTATAAGGGCTAATTTAATCGAATATTTTTGGTATACAAATCAAAATTGCAGATTCAATTTTAATATCACAGACACATTTCAATTCAACTTTTGTCTCGTGGAAAATTTTGAATTAAAAAAAAATCCCTGAATAAAAAAATCGAGTATAAAAATAAAAATAAAATTCAAAAACAAAAATTTAAATTTCATTCTGAATATTTAAATATCGATAATTCGTCGTGTTTTTCCTGTAAAAAAGAAAAGCTGCAGCTAAAAATATAAGCATAGCGCAGGCTAAGATGCTTCCCACAATTGCACCTACAAGAAAAGAAGAGTTAGTTGAAGTGCACGGAAAAATTCTAAGCGAAAAGTGCAATTTTAGACGTTAAATAATCTATTTAAACAACTTACTTATCAATAAGATATTGTCTTCATGAATCAAGCACTCCTCCTCGATATCCACGGGTACGACCGAAGCCGTAATCCTTTTAAATTCTTTTAACGGACACGGGCTCGTGCAATCCTTTAGTTTCAGTTCGTACGGCTCACGAGTCGTTTCATTTCGATATAGAATCTAAAGTAAATTTAAATAAAAATTTAAACATAAACATTTCTTAACACTAGAACGGCCGTAATTTCCCCCTACCTAGAACGGCCGAAACCGGTCAAAATGACCGGTCGAAATAACGTGCGCCAAACGTGCATAAAATGTTTGGGGTCAATTTAATTAAACATGCGAAGAAAATAATAAAACGAAAATTGATAGATTTTATAAAACCTGATAGAATCAAAATTTCCTGTTATAATTCTATCAGGTTTTATTATTTTCTTCGCATGTTTCATTAATTTGACGCCCAAACATTTTATGCACGTATTGATTGTGCACGTTTTATTTTGACCGGTCATTTTGACCGGTTTCGGCCGAACTAGGTCAATTCTCTTTTTTTCATTATTTCTTAAGAAAAATACAACTTTCGCTGATTTATGATGTACCGTATATTGTCGATTACTACCCGGGCCTTTAATAACCCGCGGCCCTCCAATTGCGCGCGGACAAATTTTATTTTTGCCAATAACGCGCGGGCCTCGAATTGCGCGCGGGTACACAATTGGAGACCCGAAATGTTCCAAAATAGGATGACAAATGAAACGTTTTGCATACGTTTCGGCAGAAAATTACCGAAACTTATGGAAAACGTTTCATTTGTCACACTTTTAGTCGCCGATACGTTCAAAAAATAGTCCACAGTTCTCTAATAGCGCACGGGCCAAAATATTTTTTTCTAATAGCGCACGGGTGCGCTATTTACAGATATACGGTAAAGCATCATAAATCAGCTAAAGTTACAAATTAACAGCATCGTAAACCCATTGGGTTTATTGCTGCAACTGTTTTAAACAGCTGTACCAGTCAAAATAACCGATATGGCCGTTCTAGTGTTAATCTGAAGACTTAAATTATTACTTTTACAAAATCGGTTCCATTTGCTTCGAGTAATTCCACCATGACCATACTACAATAAGGAGGTGCTTGTGGGTCAAATACCCCTAGCGCTGAGAGGAAGGCGGCAACGGTCGAATCGTGCTGTTAAATAAAACCAATTAACGTTCTTTGATCGAGTAAAACCAACAAACTGCACTTACGGCAGAGTACATGAATATTTTACGAAGATCCGTGGTGTTGTGAGTTATATTCTCCATGTTTTCGATCATTTCACCAACAAGTGGACCTATAACATTCAAAAAAGTCGTTTTTTTTTTCTCATTTTACAATTTCTGGTGAACAAACCCCCTCGTAGTCGGGCCATTTCGTGCGTCTTAACCGCCCAAGTGAAGTACATGACCTCTAATTTTTTCAAATCTTCAAAAACTGTTGCGTTCACCCATGGTGGCAGTGTGAGATTATGAATTTGCTGCAAAGTTTAGTTTTCCAGATTTTAAAAATTTGTTTTTTTTAATTACGTTAATGAAACCATGAAGGATAACTTGGACACTAGGGTTTCTCAAAAACAGGACTTTTTGAAAAACCGGTATTTCGGTATTTATGTTCAAAAAACCAGTAAACGGGTATTTTTCGGGAATATTTTTACTTTTACATTTCCTTTTTTTAAAATTAATTTTAAAAAATATTTTTTTTTGAAGATTTTTTGACATTTTGGATACGTTTTTAAATATATTTCACGTTCTGATTTTAAAAAAATTATTTTCTGGTTAATGTGTTAATGAGATGGAATTCAGGGTCAAGAAAAAACACACTTCTTCAATGGGTTTTGTAATTTTGATGCCATTTTTAAAACATACAAAAAAAATTTCAATAATTTTGAGAAATTTTTTTTAAAAATGGTAATAACAATCATAATAATAATAAATAATAATAACGTAAAGAAGTTATTTTGTAAATAAATTTACTTGCTCCTTTAAACCCATTTCAATCAAAAAGGGTCAGGGAAACCCGAACCACAGTTAGTCAAACCCCTCAAGCGCGTGCCTCTCACATTCCTAATAATATTACAGATTCTATTGGACCGAATTTTTACTAAAAAAAAATATATAAAACAATAATAATAATAATTAATTAAAAATAAAATAGAAAAAAACTGACCATTTCCATCCCTAAAATTAAATATTTCGGCAGTGTTTTCCATATTTTTTTCCCAATAAAAACCGGTAAAAATACCGAACTAAAAACGGTATTCGGTTTTTTTATAAAAAATACCGGTAAATACCGGTAGAGAAACCCTACGTGATATGGACACGTATTCACATGTTCAGAACGTTTTGCCACCGATGGCGCCACATAATTTATGGCCGCACTGTATTCTGGGATGACAACAAGTAACAAACAACGAATCAATAGGAAATAACGCACGGATACTAAGTGTCCATGTTATCCTTGGTTCATGTTAAAACTCACGTCGATGTATAAAATATCATAAAATTCCGACGCGTCGTCGAATTCCTTGACTTCGACTTGAGTTTTGTTGGTTAAAAACTTGTACAATTCCTTATATTGCTCGTTGATTTTCTTCGCTTCGGGCGACTTCATTTCCTCCTGTAACAATTTATCATATTTCGGACAAATGGAATCCATCGATAATAGCTAAAAAAAATATATCGGTTTATTAAAATGCAATTTTTATAACCGTTACTAATTTTTTTTTATTACGTAATCATCATCCAGTGGAATTGTATGTACTGGAATTGGCTGCCACGGAAGATTTTGATTCCACACGTGTCGTCCTTCCGGCGGAAGAAACCCGGCTAGATTGGCGTAAGCACTCATCAGAGTCCGATCGACATTCGTACTCCGAACATAAACAGTATTGTAATTGTACGTCTCGTTTATTAAATTTCCGTATCGTTTTCTCAGATATTCTCCCGTTTCATACTGTTGCTTCATTCCGAGCTAAAAATTAAATAAATAAATAAAAAAATTAAAAAAAAAAAAATTTTTCTCTTATAAATCTGATTATTAATTATTATTATGAGTTAAACCGTTGTCAGCTGTCCTAAACCATCGGGCCAAGCATTTTTCCACGGATCTGTGGGATAAGTGTCGGTGGGTGAGCGATCGCCGTGTCGAAACAACTGCAAATAGCGAAGAAATTAGTCAAAATAACCTTGAACATTCGTTATCAACAATTTGCAGTGATAAATATGTAATTACACTAATTATTTATGCAAAGATTGCAACAAAACTACATATAAAACACTTCACTTCACACGAAAAGAAAAGAAAAGAATAAGGTTTTCTCGGTAAGAACAAGGATATGTCCTTGACGAAACGTGCGACTATTTTTAGTTTTAAAATCAAGGAAATTCAAAAATTCAAACTGCAAAACTTGTAATAAATTTTTCTTTGATCGTTGGATTAATCGTGCAGGAATACTTACGAATTGGA
Source organism: Strigamia acuminata (assembly GCA_949358305.1). Classification (NCBI taxonomy): domain Eukaryota; kingdom Metazoa; phylum Arthropoda; class Chilopoda; order Geophilomorpha; family Linotaeniidae; genus Strigamia; species Strigamia acuminata. Next base: position 49,644,241 of record OX442314.1, read on the forward strand.
CTAGTTTTAATTGCAAATCCTCGGCGTTTGCGATGAGCAGTAAATTGAGAATCGCGAGCCAACATACGTTCAAATTGAAACCGATCGAGGATAACATCGTGTTGCGGCCTCAGCAAATCCCGGCCTTCAATATCGCGATTCTGGGGTCCGCCTGCAACAGATCGATTTGCGATCAGCCATCACGATTATTTAAAATATTTAGAAACAATCGGGACAGTTGTTACCAGACGATGTCGCGAGACACGAGGTGAGGAAGACAACGTCAATCGCCACGATGAGTAAAAGTGGTTAGGAGTTAGTTGCAGGTGCTCTCACCGCGGCGCTGCGTGTGGTGTGGCTTGACAAGGATGTAGAAAGCGATGAAATAGTTATTTAGACACGCGTGTTGAGTTTAATTAGAAATAAAAGTTGGAATTTAATGTTTCGAAGGTGTTTTCGGTGATTATTGAATGTCGGATGTGTGAGGGAGTTTTTATAAACTGTGGTTTTAGTTTGTTTATGTTCGTGTGGCGGCGCTGCGAATGCATTCTTGATTTGATGATTTTTTGAAGAGATTTGATTGTGGAAGGAATCTTCTGATGAGTTCTGACCTGTGCAATCTGTTTGATCTAAAGGGTCAAAGTTTTGCTCGTTGTCATCTGATCTGTGCTTCTTTATCTGTTTTTGGAAATCTGGTTCAAATTGTGGTTTAATTCTTGAAAAGAAAACAAATTGTAAGCAAAAAATGAACCTTTTGTCGCGTCCTACTTGGTATAGGTTTAAATAGCGCTAACGTGTAATACTTTACCTGTGATCAATTATGTAAATACCCAAATGAATACCAAATGTATGTAAATAAACAGGTAATTTATTCACCAGGCTTTATGCCTTTAAAATACACTCAGTAATAATTCTAGAGTCGACGTGGTCAGCGTCGAACAAAGGATTTCTCAAGATGGCGTCGTCGATTCCGCGTGGTCGGCGGAACAAAGGCGGCGTCTCGAGTTGTCGTCAATTCGTCACGGATTCGTCTTCACGGACGCGGTGGAATGCTCTTTCGAGTCTTCTATCCGTGCCTGTTGTCTAGGGTTTGTTTAGCGTCGCAGAGGCCTCGTCTAGGAACTTTGGGGTTCCCTACAAAGCACTCGGACACTTACTTCGGCGAATAATCGTCTGGGCGATTATTCTGGGTGATTTCACAAGGGCTATTCTCGTGCTTTCGCAGGAATAGCTCGCAAGTGACTTCGTGAGAGTTACAGTTTGCACTTTACTCAGCGATCCTCGATCAATCCTAACTTGTAGTTGAAGTTGGCCTGACGGTGAGGTAGTTGCTGTGTTCTTGGTGTCGTTTGTGTAAGTTCTGACTTTAGGCGGGAAACACAGCCTTTTATGCAGTGGGGTGAAGGGCCGGCGATCAACCAATGGGGGCTGACCATCAGCCGCTTCCTCCCCCTCGGGGCACACACCTGCCATGGGGAGGTGGAGCCAACTCGGGGGGGAACGACTCTTCAATCACAGTGACTCAGAGGACAAGCATCCGCCCTGGGGGGACACTTATCCAACTGGGTCACCACACGTCCCTCCTCCAGCTTCGATCTCGGATCGGAGCGATCTCAATTTTATCGCTCTCCTCTGCGAAGAGCCGGCAGCACTCCTCTGCATGGGCGGAGGATCACTGGTGGCACTGCCGGGGGCGGCGGTGGTAAATCCGGGGGCAGAGAGGTTGTCAGATCCGCAGGATTCTGTCGCTCGTTGATGAAGTACTGCGGGTGACCGCCGACCGGCTCGCCAATCAGTCCCGTACGTTCGTGGATCCAAATCCGGGTGGATGCCGGGAATCGGTCGGGAACGAGCCGGATCCTTCGCGACTCGGCGCTCGATCCGGGTTTCCGGTGGGCTCGCAAGATTCGGCGATGGAAGACGGCGTCCATGGTAGATCGGGCCTCTCTGTTCAGCCATTTGAGGACCGACTCGCCGTGATCATCGGAGTCAATGATGCGTTGTCGCGTGAACTCCGACATCTGAAGGAAGGGGTATTCCACTCCCAGCCTCAAATAAAGCTGCGCTGCTGGGGGCGGCGGAGGCGATGGAGGAAGTGGAATCTCCATTGGACTCTCCAACGGTGGCGTAGCCGGCTCTGTTGTAAGAGCGGCCAGCTCTGCCGCTGGTGGCGAAGGAGAGGGCAGCGGAGGAGTTCGCGGTCCTCGGTTGGAGCGCTTCGGAATCAATTTGGGTCGATTCGCATACCGCTTCTCCTTTGGGAATACCGGCTTTGGGGTCGGTATGTATGGTTGGACCGCCGCCTCTGGGGGGGCGGTCTCGATGGCCTGTGGGAGGCTCGCTGTCGTTCCCGGTATCTCCGGAGCCTCCCGAATTGTTCGCAACAAGGAAGGGTGGACTCCGGGGTTCCGGTAGCGGAATGCCAACGAACGCATCTTCGAAAACTGCAGGCCTGGGTTCTCCGTATTCCTGGCCAGGTCGAAGCGCAGCGAGGCGGGCTCAGGAGTCCATCCGGCCCATACCTGGTACAACGCCCGAGGAAGGTGAACTCCCTCACGGTCGACGATTGTCCAGGCCGCCATAGCCTGCCGACTGTCCAAGAAGACGCCCAGGGACAGCAGCTGGGCCATGACGTTCGTCACTGCCAAATTCAAACCGCTCCGATGGCAGGGGTGAGCGCGGTCCGGATTGCCACTGAATTGTTGTGACAGCGTCCGCATCTGTTCGATCGCCCAATTGATGTGGTGGGTTTGGGCGGCGTCGGCCTGTCGTATGGCCAACTCGGCAATCGCGGGGTTCTCGTATTCGGCCAGATATTCTTGTAGCTCGCTGAGTGGGGGATAGGCCGCTTCACGCCGGCATCGAGCGTCCATCTCTCGCTGGGCGTACCATTCGGCGTTGCGATAAGGTCGACACACTCGTGGCGTTGGGGGTGACGGTGGACGGCCCAGCCCGGGTAGATTATCGTATCTGACCCGCTTCGGAGCTGGATCCCCCACCGGAATCATCCGGGGAGGGGTCCAAGCGGTCACGGCTGGGTTTGTACCCTCGAGGAGTGGCGGCCATCGCGATTGCACTTGTGGGGGCACAAGCGCGGTGGGCACAGCCGGTGTTGAGCCCGACGGCCGGTTGGCCGCGTATCCTCGGAAGGCGTTCTTCAATGCTACGGCCAGATCCTGTTTTGTAACCGGCCCATCTTTGTCCGACTCATCTGGGGACATTTGCTCTTCCGTCAACTCTCCCAAATCAATCTCTGCTTGGCGCCTGGACGGTCCAGCCGTGGGTCCGAGACTCTGGGGTTCGGACCGTTTCGCGGCGGCCATCTCTCGCTCCTTCTCTAATCCCTTAGCTATCAGGGATTGTGCTCGCAACTTCTGACGTACTTTGCGCTTTCGATTCCTCCGGGTGCTGGCTGCGACGGATCTTCGTTGGGCCGTCCTCTGGGGGACGTCCGTCGGAGAATTCGGTCTCTGGTGTGATGAGACGGTTCGTCGCGACGAGGATTGATCTGACGACTGTGTGGTAATCGCCATGAACAACGAGGATCTTTTCTTTCCTCGATCTTGGTGTGTCTCGGTCCTCGCAGCCCAGTGGGCGGAAGATTCGACTGTTCGCTCAGCCCGCGCGTCGTCTGGCGAGGCAGGCTCGAGCGTTACTACTCGGCGACACTCCGAGCGCACGACAACTCGAGTTCGGGAACTGGAGCTGCTCGAGCGGCTGCGGTAGTCGCGGCTCGTTGACGGGCCGGCCTCTATTGGGGAGACGGCCTGTCTTCTTCGTGCGGGTCCGCGTGGGGCGGACTCCGCCGGACGCTTCGATCTTCTGTGATGGCGGCGACTTCCCAGGATACCAGCGTGGTATAACTGCCACATCTCAGACTGCGTGGCCGTAAAATTCGCCGGCGGTATCCATCTGGGTGTCAGATGATCTTCTTCGATGTCGCGAAGCCATCTACGGATTTCTTCGGGGGAGAAACCGTTTCTCTCGAGAACTCGGGTTACTCCGTGAGTCTCGGTGCGCTTTAAGCGTTTGATCTCGTCGTCCACTATTCTCTGGCGGGCTGCCAAGGTCGGGGCCTCGCTCCACCTATGGGAGGTGTGCAGCTCGGCCACCGTGCCTGGGTAAGCCTCTTCCAGGTACCCGGAGTAAACGGGGCTCGGCGGATCCGCATCGGGTGGGATCCGCGGCCCCACTCGCTCCCTCATCTCCTTCGTCATGCACTCGACCAGCGTTTTTGATCGCTCGAATTTTTCCTCGAGGGTCCTGGAATACATCAATCGGATTTTCCAGGCGCTGGTCTCTGCAGGATAGGCCTGCCGCAGGTAAATCGGCAGGGCTCCGCGAAAGATGTTGTTGGCGGTTGACGCCGTCGGAGGCAGGGCGTCCCACGATTCTAGCGGGTCGACCTGAATAATTTTAGATCACAAGATTAATATAATAAATCCCAGTTAACGATGGGGATCAGAAATATGCTCAAGATCGACGGTGGCAGCAACTCCTTTCTTTTGTTGCGGCCGTCGGTCTTATTTTCTTGTTTCGCAGTTCTGCGATGATCTCCGCCGTCGTAGCGCTGATCCAACACTACTTTTGAACTCAGGTGATCCGCTTTTTTGGAAGGGGTCGCAGGCAAAACCGATCGTTAAATTTTAATTTCTTACGCTAAACTTTTTTATTTTAACTCTAATCGTATTTTAATTTATTACGATGTTTAAATTTAAAAGAAAGAAAACCTTTAGTTTTGGTTTTGGTTTGCCACGACGCCATTCCGCGAACACTTCCTTTGTTCTAGTTTTTTGGCGGCCTTGACTCCGAGGTGAATCTGGGTCCACTCTCGGGTTTTTAGCCAGCCTTAAATCAACAATAAAACAGAAAGAAATATATCAGTCACAAGTCACGCTCCAATCTGGGTTGGATGCAACAGATTCAAAGAATTATGTGATTTCTCTGGGGAAATCACACTAATTTACCTGCAACGGCGGTTGTTCGTCCCAATTCTCATCTTCTTCTGCATTTACGATTATGCCGTCGCTCTCGTCTCTCGACGATGCGCTCGGCTCTAATCGTGGGTTGCGTCGATCGGCCATTTCAATTTAGGAAAATGAAGTTTTGTTTGAGAGGTCTTTGTCTTTCTCTTTGGGGGAGAAGCAAAAACACGTCTCGTCGTGTTAAAAACAGTCGGAAACTGGGCCTATCGACGCTGAGAATTGTGGGTCTCGAACGCGTCTCGTATTTTGCGAGATCCGCCGTGCTGGCAATGACGCTACGGGGTCGACCGCGTGGTTTCGTTGTCACGTGGTCGCCCGCTACGTCATAACTTCTCGTCTGTTAGTGGTGACTGCGACAATTCGTTGCGAAGTTTGGATTTAGCTAATTTTTCGCGTCTCAACATGTGCAGCAGCTCTCGTAAGTAAATCTTTTTATTTTACAAGGCCTCCGCTCCATGTTATCACATTTTCTTTTATTTTTAGTTCTTCCCCACGACTTTGCCGTCCCGAATGAACGGATTATTGCTTCGTCGTGGTCGAAGGTTGATTTTCGACGTGCTCGTAGATCGTGACTCTACTTGCTCGTTCATCTCCGATGTGTTGGCATTTTTCTCATTACTAATTTTTTTATTTTCCATTTCAGAAGTACTTTCTTCTGCTTCCTCCCTCTCCGAAATTGCTTGCTCCGGCTGTGCTGGAGCCTCGTCGGCCGGAGATTCGGCGTCGAAGAATTCATCCTCGTCCTCCGCTATATTTTCAGCTTCATTTGTTTTTTGGAACGTGTCGACCACGGTGCCCCCTTGGCCGCTGTGTGTCTGACCTTCCAGCCAGATTTCTTGGGGAAACTCTGGCAGATATGGCCTTAAATCTCGGCCATGTATCGACTGAAAATTTTTGTTGTCCTCTAAGCGGCGTAGTTGGTATGCGTTGCCGCCGTGTTCGGCCACAATTACATAGGGACCGTCCCTCTTGTCGGCTAAACCTGCGGCGATGCCCCTCGCTGCATTGGACAACGTGTGTGCCTCCTTCCACACTAGATCATTCACTTTAAAGTTCGCGAAAGCGAGATCGCCTTCTTTATCTGCGATTCTTTCTCTCATGTTGAAAATATGCGCCATCATATGCTGGTATGTGTCGGATATAGTCTGTTCCAACCGGCACACGTACTCGTGTGGGCTCGATGGGTCTAATACGTTAACAGCTTCGGCAACGCGTGGGTCCCATGGCATCCTTAATTCGCGGGCGAAGTTGAGGTACGCCGGTGAGAATTCGCGTGTTCTTGACACGGTTGAGCGAATGCTGAAAGCGATTTCTCGCAGGTATTCGTCCCATCGATTGTGAATATCGGTGAATACTGTCAGCGCATATTTTATGTCTTTATTTAATCTCTCGACTGGGTTTGTCTGAGGATTATACGTGGAGGTGTTTGATGCATCCATTTTAAATTTTCTACAGAAGTCCTTATATATTCTCGATCGGAATTGGGGGCCGTTATCCGAAATGAGTTTTCTGGGAAACCCAAATCGCATTGCCACGTCGTAAAGGCACTCGACTATGTTTTCAGCCGAGGGCTTCGCGAGGGCGTACAGCTCCGGCCATCGGGTGGCCACGTCCATAATTACGAGAATATACATGTTCTTGTTTCCCGTTGTGGGCTTGGGGCCCATCAAGTCTATGCTTAAGCAGTCAAACGGTGCGTAGGGTCCGAGAGACATGGCGTTTCTGGCCACTTTATCTCGCGGTCTGCACGCTTGGCACCGGGGGCAGTGTCGGATAAATTTCGTTATCTTTTGCCGCGCGCCCGGCCAGAAGAAAAGTTGTTTTACTCGATAAAGGGTCCTCGCCACGCCAGAATGGCTGGCGAGCGGGTGTCCGTGCATCAGCCACAACAGTCGGGTGTGCAGCGATGCCGGCACGACCACTTTAACCGAGTTTCCCGCTCCGCTGAGGTCATCTTGAAACGTCGGGTGGTATTTTACCAGGAGTTCATCATCTATGAGGTAGCTTGTTGCTTCTTTGACGAACTGTTTCCGGCGGTGTGGGTTTGTCATCCCTTCCGGAAATTCGCCGTTCAGCAAATATTGCGTTATAATTTGACATTTTGTGTCTGCTGCCTGGTGTTCGACGAACTCACGTCTCGTGGGTGGAGCGTATTGTGTTTTTTCTTCAATTTTTGCTGTGAAGGCGCGTAGTAGTGTTTTGTGGGTTTCTCCGGGGGGCGGAGATTGAATTTCGGATGTTGAATTGTTTGTCCCAGCTGGCTGGTATGTTCGAGTCCAAAAACCACAAAACGTTCTATCTTCAGGCTCCATCACTGGTAGCTCGTTCGCCTTTCGCAAACGCCATATTCTCCGTGGAGTCGGGCAGTACAAGAGGTGGGTGTCGTCCTCGCCGTCGTCGTCTGGTCCCTGGGGGTCAGAGGCTGGGGCTCTCGAGAGGGCGTCGGCCACATGATTGTACTTCCCGGGGCGGTACGTAATTGTTATATCGCACGCCATTAACTCCAGTTGCCATCGTGCGAGTCGGCCGGAGGGTTCCTTGAGCTTCATCAACCAGCTTAGTGCCTGGTGATCTGTCTGAACCTCGAAGTTCGTGTACTCCAGATAGTCGCGAAATTTCCGAACTGCCCAAATTACGGCTAGGCATTCTAGTTCCGTTGCCGTATAATTTTTCTCCGCGCCCTGTATTTTTCTGCTTATAAACATACAGGGTACTTCTTGCGAGATTCCGTTGTACACGTGGGTCTGCAGAAGGGCTGCACCCAGTCCGATTTTACTCGCGTCGGTGTGCAACACGAACGGTCGGTTTAGGTCCGGCAATGGCATCTTTTCGACGTCAGCCAGCATTTGCTTGATAGTGCTAAATGCGGCCTCGCACTGGACCGTCCACTCAAACTCTTTATCCGTTCGTAAGAGATCCGTTATAGGCGCGGCCACTTCAGCCAGACCAGAGAGTAGTCGGCCGAAGAAATTGACCATGCCCATGAATCTCTGGACACCTTTTATATCTTCGGGGGCGGGGAATCCGTTTATTGCTTTGACTTTTTCGGGGTCAATCGCGATTCCCTCGACTCCTATTCGATATCCTAGGAAGGCAAGCTCTTTCCTGCAAAACTTGCTCTTCCCTGGATGGATGTGGAGTCCTGCCTTGGCTAGGCGAGAGACCACTCTATCGATGTGGTCTATATGTTCTTCGAATGTGTCCGACGTTATTATGATGTCGTCGAGATACGCCCACACGAAGTCGTGCAGCATATCTCCCAACACGCTTTCGATCAGTTTCTGGAACGTGCTCGGGGCGTTTACAAGCCCGAACGGCATCACGTTGAACATTAGTCTTCCTATCGGGGAGTAGAAAGCCGTTTTCAGTTTGTCTTCGGGTTTTAGCTCCACTTGCCAATACCCCTTTGACAGGTCCATGGTGGTTACCCACTTGAACGGGCTCAGTTCCCGGAGGATCGAGTCTATAGACGGCATCTGAATCGGGTCTATAACCGTTATCGCGTTCAGGGGGCGATAATCAATGCATAGTCGAGGTTCCGAGCCTGGACGCATCACCAGGACGATCCGCATGGCGTATTCGCCCAGGGCTTGCGTTACTATGCCCTTGTCGAGCATGTCTTGGCACATTTGCGTCACGATGTCTCTTTTCTGGGGGTTCATCCCCTTGTAAGGCACTCGAATCGGCTTGTCTGTGGTTAAGACTATTTCGTGTGTTGCTTCCGTCGTTCGACCAGGTGTCTTGGTCAGAATTCTTTCATGCTTTCGAAGCACTCGCCTTAGTAGCGATGCCTCGTTAACACGCAGTGCTGCCTCCCCGACCAGGGTGTCCACGACGTTACTCCTCTGTAATTCCAGAGTGAAGGCTGCGAAATCGTAATCTTGGACGAATTTTCGCAATCCTCTTCCGTATTCCTCTTTGTCCTTGGCTTCGTCCAGTAATTTTTGGGGAACTACGGGGACTGACCGTTCTCCCTCGGGACTTATCCAGTTCCATGAACGGGTTATCGGGTTTGGCTGAATTTTCAGTTTCGCCATGATGTCCATCCCTAGGAGGAATACTTTGTCGTGGGATGGCAAGACTATGAAGGGGTGGGACAGGTTCCCCCCCGTCCAGTCGATCATGATGCGAACTACGCCCTTCGGCTTGACGTAGCCGTTGGCGGTGAGCAATTCTACGTTCGCGTTCACTTGTGCCACCTTCTTTCCAATATCCAAGTCTTTTACTATATCTTCGGATATGAATGAACGATCCGCTCCTGAATCCAGTAGACCGAACAATTTTTGGTTTTCTATCTCCACTGGCAGCATACACAGAGTTTCGCAATGTGCTTTCGTGACATTGCAGTGAAATACGCGTAATGTCTGGGGCTCAACCTCCAGATTGAACGGAAGGTCCGTCCAATCCATGTCGACCTCCGGTTTCGTTCTCACTTGCATACTCGTTAACGTCACTTTTTCCTCCTTCTTCGGAACGATCTGTATGCGGTCTTTGATCTGTGCCTCTGCCAAGGCATGACCTGCGGGTCCAGTGTGATATTTCTTCTTTTTAATTTCCGCGGCTGGCGCAGACGAAGCTGAATTTATTTCGGCGACGCCTGCGCTTGGAAGTTTTTTGCCAGATCAGTTCTTAACTCCATCATCATTTTCATCATGGTTTGCATGATGTCCTTTTCTTTGACGGTTTTCTCACATTTATCTGAGTAGTGGCCGTATTCTCCACAGCTGTAACATTTGATGTTACTTTTATCCCCTGTGGGAGTGAATCCCGGTTTTTTCGGGACGAAGGGCGTCGGGAATCGTCTTTTTCCTCCCAATGCTCCTCTCGCTTTTGTTGCTTGCACGTGTGCTCTGAATTGTGTGATTGCCAAGGCCCGGTGTGCATGGTGCAAATAGGGACCTTGATCGTCGCATCCCGTCGATAAGTTTTCGAGGTGCTCATTTAGGGCTTCCTCGTCGCTCGATGCTGGCTCCTCTTCTTTAGCCGTGGCGAGAGGTGTTGTCTCTTCGACTTTCTCCATCTGGGTGGAGTCCGTCGAGGTCACCTGCATCGCCGTCGCTGCCGGTGCTTTCTTTGGGGCAGCTATCGGGTTGGCTGGAAGAATACTGCCTGCTTTAGGCGTCAGCATTCGTCCGAAGGATGCTTCGGTGAGACTCATTATGCCGCTCAAATATTCACTTGGCCTCATTAATTTTTCTGAGGTCTTGTGGCGTTCGGCGCTCGTCTGCAACCGCTTCTCGTGCGCGTCAGCTTCTTCCGGGGGCAGAGTGGCGTAATACCGCTGTTCTATTTCTAACGTGTTTGTTAGAAGATAGTTACTGACATCTTGGTAATCGCCAGTGCGGGGTGCACGCATGTCTAGCAGAATTCTTTGCGAGTGGGCCGATAATCCTCCGTAAAAGATCATCGTAAAACCAGCGGGGTTTATTTCGTACGGCGCTCTTGCAAACAGGAGTTTCGCTCGGGCGTCGTAGTCGGCTAATGTTTCTCCTGGGGCTTGTCGTAGACCCCGTAATTTGTTACTGATCTCGTCTGGAGTCTCGCCGTATCGGAGATCGAAACGGACGAGAAAATCGTCCCAGGTTGGGTTTTTCAGTCCCTGGTACCATTCTCGAGCTGACCCCGTAGTTAGCTCCACTAGCCCGTGGGTTAGCATGTCGGCGACGGTGGCTTTTGTCGCTTTCTTGATACGCATTACTTCGTCCAGGAAGCGGTCTCCGGCCTTCCACGAACCGTCAAATCGCGTTTGAATATAGTGTTGCCAGCGGATGTTACCCGTGGCTTCACTGCTTGGTTCGTTTCGTACGCCATATTTGCGCTTAACCCTCTCTCCAGCGCGATTATGTTCGTCGCCTGGATGGCCTAGATCGATTCCTTCTCTTCTGAAAGAGTTCAGCAGGGCTCGGCCTAGCTCAGACATCGTGTAATGTCGGCCAGATGAGTCCTGAAAGTTCCCTTCCTCTGAACGAGGGTTGGAGCTCCGGGAAGAGCGGTCTGAAGCATTCGGCCGGTTCGACCGGTGCCCATCGCTGCCTTCTTGACTCCTTCCTGTAGACGGTCGACTCGGATGGTCGTCGTCCGACGAATCGGAGGGCTCGGAGGGATCTCCTTGGGGGTGAAACCTCGGCCCTCTCGGTGGGGTCTCTCCGCCAGCCTTCTTCTGTTTCGAGCCTTCGGATGGCGGCGGCTCCCCTCCGTCGTTGTTCTCGCAAAAAGAATGCCATCTGTTTTCCTCGCTCTCGGGGCGTTCCCGATTTTTATTTGCGTTTTTCTTTTCGAGTAACGCGTCGATGGCTGCTCCCGTCTCGGATCTTTTTGAGGGGTGACGGTCCTTTGTTTTTGGGACCGATCCGTCTCTCTTTTGAGATTTCCCCCTTTTTGCCGTTTTTGCCGGCTTTGCTGCATCTTCTCCTGTGTCGGTATCAGAGCCGCTTGGGGGTTCTGACTTCCGTTTCGGGTTTTCTTCCCTTTTCTTCCTGCCCGAGACACCTTGTTCGTACTCTTTTTGGAACTTTTCTGTTTCTTTCTCCCAGTTTTCGGCTTCCCATCTTTTTTGCTCATCTATTATGGCTTCTTCTCGCAACATTTGTAGCTTTTCTGCTTTTCTTTGAGCTACGAGCGCTTGAAATTGGTCCTCGTACTCTTGAGCTTCTCGATGTCGCCCTTCCACCGTGGCGTTCCATTCTTTTCGAATTTTAGCTTCTCGTTCCTCCCTCATTTTTTGGACCAGTTTTTCTGTTCTCTCGGTGGTTCTTCTTTCGCGTTGCTCCCTTTCTTCCTCTTCCTTCCAGAGTTCTCGCCGCTCTGCGCTCAGTCTTCGTTGGCGATTAGTCGCTTCTTGTCTGGCTTCTTCGCGGGCCTTCTCTCTGGATTGGTGAAGTGCCCGGTTGGGGTCTGGCGCGAAACCTCCGGTGTCACTGGGCGTTACCTGGGGCATGGGCGTCTCCGCTGCTGGTCTTGCGACCGGCGTCGGGGCTTGTGCCGCGCAGATAGCGTCAGTGAGTAGAGTAATCGATTCCCAGACTGACGTTCCTACTGGAATGTCTATCATCGCTTTCAGTTGGGCAGCTTGCCGTGTCAACCGAATTAGGTGAGATACCTCGAAGGAAACAACCGCAGGACTCGCCGTAACTCGGGGGGTTATCGGGGTCCCGCCGTCGTTTTTTCGTGGGGTTTGCTCCACGGACGTCTGAGCCGTGGGTGGCGATGGGTTCGTGCCGACCGTGACCGTTATTTTCGGAGCTTCATTCGTCTCCTCGGTCATCAATATCGATACTCGTCCTGGCGATACGTCGCGAATTTCTTCTCGATTTTCTATGGCTTCCGGATCGGTATCCTCGAAGGGTTGCATATTCAAGGGAACCCGCTCTCGCTCTGGCCCGTCTAGGGCCGCGAGCGATGCAGCTTGCTCCTCTTTCTGCGCCTTCGCTCTCCTTTTATTCGCTCGGGCTTTCGCCTTTGCGGACATTTCAGGGACGGGACCATCCGATCTCAGGTGGTAGTCGGAGGTCCTTTTTCCCTTCTCGGGCATTCTCTGCTCGGTTTCAGACGTGGATTGCTCGTCTTTGTCTGACATTTTCTTTCGGTAATTCTACGATTTGGGTTATCTTATTGAGAGATCACAAGTTCAGATTTGAGATTTATTTCTAAATCCCGGACAGACCCCCACGTGTCGCGTCCTACTTGGTATAGGTTTAAATAGCGCTAACGTGTAATACTTTACCTGTGATCAATTATGTAAATACCCAAATGAATACCAAATGTATGTAAATAAACAGGTAATTTATTCACCAGGCTTTATGCCTTTAAAATACACTCAGTAATAATTCTAGAGTCGACGTGGTCAGCGTCGAACAAAGGATTTCTCAAGATGGCGTCGTCGATTCCGCGTGGTCGGCGGAACAAAGGCGGCGTCTCGAGTTGTCGTCAATTCGTCACGGATTCGTCTTCACGGACGCGGTGGAATGCTCTTTCGAGTCTTCTATCCGTGCCTGTTGTCTAGGGTTTGTTTAGCGTCGCAGAGGCCTCGTCTAGGAACTTTGGGGTTCCCTACAAAGCACTCGGACACTTACTTCGGCGAATAATCGTCTGGGCGATTATTCTGGGTGATTTCACAAGGGCTATTCTCGTGCTTTCGCAGGAATAGCTCGCAAGTGACTTCGTGAGAGTTACAGTTTGCACTTTACTCAGCGATCCTCGATCAATCCTAACTTGTAGTTGAAGTTGGCCTGACGGTGAGGTAGTTGCTGTGTTCTTGGTGTCGTTTGTGTAAGTTCTGACTTTAGGCGGGAAACACAGCCTTTTATGCAGTGGGGTGAAGGGCCGGCGATCAACCAATGGGGGCTGACCATCAGCCGCTTCCTCCCCCTCGGGGCACACACCTGCCATGGGGAGGTGGAGCCAACTCGGGGGGGAACGACTCTTCAATCACAGTGACTCAGAGGACAAGCATCCGCCCTGGGGGGACACTTATCCAACTGGGTCACCACACTTTTTAGACGGAAAAAGTACATTTTAGACACAAAATGGTTTTTTCTTGACAGAAAAAGTACAAAAATTGCCTCAAATGGTCTATTTTCCTCGTTAAAATAGCTTAATTTTTGCAGAAATTGCCATTCGGATCAAAAAATTAATAAAATTAACTTCTAAATTGTGCGTTTATCGTAAAAAAAATTTTTATTTTGCAAGTTTTGCAACCTATCCGAGTACGGGAGCCCCCACGGAGATTATTAATTAATTATTAATCAATTGCACCCAGTTCCACATGGATATCGACGATTATAATTCGACTAATCCCCTCAAAACACCGCAGAAATGGTCGTTTCTCGACTGCCTCACTTCGAATCTCCCGCTTCAATGTGTTGCAGCGTGCTCTAACGGCAGAATCCAGCACCTTCCACGACACCAAAACCGTTGTCGACCTCAAAAAACGTCTCGTCACGTCGAGTCTGCCCGTCATCTGCCTCACCTCACCGATTCCCATCTCAAAGTCTCCTTAAAATCAAAATCTAATAAAAACATTTCAAAAACGCTTTTAACACCACCATCCCTAACTTCCAACATTTCCCGCAAGTGGCGCACCGACCGCTGGTTGTCACTGCTCTATAGTTCAAGCGGAGGTAAAAATGAGTGTTCGAGCATGCGATCGCGGTCTAATGTAACATGCAGTCATGATGATGGGCGAAGTGAACGATATCCTCATTACAGAGCTGCGAAATAAGATCCTAGCCAGACTGGACGATGTCAATTCAGGTAATACCCAACAACTTAAAAAACAACACCTATTTCTACACTTTATTTCGCAAATCTGCGAGAATTTAGTAATTTACGAACATTTCCGTACACTTGCGTTCATTTTCGATCATTCCCCCCATAACCCCCATTTCCTAATTCCGCGCTTGACCTTAAAACCGAGTCATGTATCCATCCCCATTCCGTTGGCGAGTTTATTGCTTTTGAAGGTCGAGCGCGTTTATTTTTATAGCAATGTATGACATTTTATAGAGTTTTTGAATCGTTTTTTAGACCATTATCATGAAGAGGACATTCAGAGAGTCCAGAACGACGACTCGTGGCTGCGCCGATTTATTCTGCACCACGAGTACGACATGGAGGCGGCATTCACCATGGCGATGGATTGCTTGAAGTGGAGGAAGGAATTTGGAATTCACGGTCAGGAAATAACGCATTTCCCGTCAGGAATTGGATGTAATAAATGTAAAAACTTTGTTTTTTTGCTTTTGTTATGCAGATATAAAGGAAAACAAACTACCGCAGCATTTTTTCGAAGCTCAGATTCTTTATCCGTATGGTCGGGACAAAGAGGAGAATAAAATCGGTGATTTTTATGGGTTTGGGAAAATTTTAAATTTGATTTGATTTGATTTTTTTTTTTTGGTTTTGGGTTAGTGATGTTTCATATCCGTCTGTACCACAAGGATCACGAAGCTACACCTGATATGAAGCGGTTTCTGGTGTATTGGATGGAGAAAATAGAGCACGAGGAGAAAGGACACCCGATAACTGTCATATTTGACATGAGGGACACGGGATTCAGTAATATGGTAGAGCCATTTTTGGAGAAAATAAAATGCGGATCACATCGTTTAGTCGATTGCGGCGAATAAACGATCATTTTGTCGACAGGGCAAATTTTTGGTCGTTTAGTCGACGTGCTGTTTTCATGATTTTTCACTAAAATCACGGAATTTTTCATGATTTTTCACTAAAATCGCGGGATTTTCCATGATTTTTCGCTAAAATCACGGGATTTTTCATGATTTTTCACTAAAATCACATGATTTTTCATGATTTTTTATAATTTTTCATGATTTTTCACTAAAATCACGTGAATTTTCATGATGTTTCATGATTTTTCATTCATATCATGTGAATTTTCATGATTTTTTTATGATTTTTCACTAAAATCACCTGGATTTTTACAATTTTTTATGATTTCTCACTAAAATCATGTGATTTTTTATGATTTCTCACTAATAATCATGTGATTTTTTATGATTTTTCACTAAAATCATGTGATTTTTTATGATTTCTCACTAAAATCATGTGATTTTTTATGATTTCTCACTAAAATCATGTGATTTTTTATGATTTCTCACTAAAATCATGTGATTTTTTATGATTTCTCACTAAAATCATGTGATTTTTTATGATTTCTCACTAAAATCATGTGATTTTTTCATGATTTTTTATGATTTTTTACGAAAATCACTATTGGTGGAAATGTTTTCGTTTAAAATTTAAATTGAATTTTGAAAAAAGGATAATTTTATTTTAGACGTTTAGTTGAAAGAAATCACGTGAAAATGGAGTTGAATTTATTTTTATAGACCGTGTTAAATAAAAATTTACTTCATATTACCCTGCTTTAAGCCGCATTGGATTAACAACTTTTAGTAGTTTCATTCATAAGTGAAACAGTAGTTTATTTTTGAATCAAAAGTGTCCGGATGAATAATTATGTTGGAATTTGTGGCAGAAATTTGAGTTCTCTCAATATTCCGAAGGTTATTATTAAAAATTTGGGTAAATTCATAGAAATTTCGGCCAATTTCCTACATTTTAGACATCTAAAAAACGCTTTTTAAGTCAGTTTTACATATGTTGTTTTCTTTCCTCGTTTCAGGACATGGATTTCGTCAAGTTTTTTATTTCGCTATTCAAGTTTTACTACCCGCTATTTTTGGGTTACTTAATTGTGTACGAAATGCCGTGGATTTTGAACAGTAAGATGATAAGACTCGTCGATTCCACATCTGATTAGTCCGATAACGCAATCAGATTGATACGAGAATAAAAAAACATATTTCTAAATCGTACATTTTTGTAGCGGCCTGGAAACTCATCAAAACCTGGCTGAGCGCGCGTGCAGTGGAGAAAATTAAATTCGTCAACAAGAATGCGATCTTAGACTACGTGGCTGCAGATCAACTTCCGCCTCAGATGGGAGGAACTGTACGTAAATTCTGACTTAAAAATTCAAAACCGTTGATGTTTCCGCTCACCAAATCCCTCGTAAACCCTTACACACACACACATCGTAATTTTTAAAACGTTATTTTATTTTTTCGATTTATTTTCTCCTCTTCTCTTTATATTTGTTTCGCGACATTTTGTAGTGTCTGTAGTGCAATTTTTGAACCAAATAAACGCAATCTCTCGAACAAACTATTTAATTTAAGTCATTTGTTTAATTCAAATCACAGAATACATACCAATATGTGTATGAACCAGTTGAAGAAGATATATTCACAAACCTCCATGACGAAGTAAATGGACCTTTATCTACTCCGCCGAAGAAAAAGGTAAAAGAAAAAATTGAAATAATGTAAAACGTCGCCGTAGCAACCGCCGCTTGTTTTCGCCAGTTAGGCTTAACTTACGGATGCGGTTAGGCTTAATTTACGGACGCGTTTGTCGCCTAACGATGTTTCAAGAGTGCAAAGATGTCTCCCAGCGAGCAGTGCCGAGAATTAAGAATTGTTTTTGTGTTTTTCCTGCCGAAATTGTAGGTTCATTTCGCAGAAACAGAGTCTGACAGTAGTATCGAAAAAGAAGCAGTGCCGCCTCAGAGCGATGTGAGTTTGGCGGGTTGAGTCATTCGGTTCGTTGTTTAATTTGATTTCAATGTTCGCAGGTCGATGTCCCAGCTTCACCCGCAGCCATGAGGTGCAATACCACCATTGCGGCCTCTCCCGTGTTGAATTACACCGGAAGGTTATTACGAATCAAGTAATTTGGAAATTGAGCGTGATGAATTGATTTATTATTAATGTTGTTGTTATTTTTGCTAGTCCTGCCGAGGAATTGAATTTTGCAATGGATGGGAGTCGCGAACCCAGTGCGACAATCACGTTAACTAACAATTCTGTCCAGTGTGTGGCTTTCAAAGTGAAAACAACCTCGCCGGAGAAGTACAGAGTTCGGCCCAGCTCGGGCATCATTCGTCCGCATTGCCAGTGCGAAGTTGTCGTCCAATTACAATCGAGTAACACGAGTGCCGTTTATTTTGTTTGTCCATCGCCGTTTTTAATTTGTCGCAAATTCTAGCATATCAAACATCTTCCTTAACTAGGGATAAGTTTCTAGTGATGGCCATACCATTAGAACATTCCGATATTTCTACGCAGGAGTTGAGCGAAATATGGCGGCTGACACCGAAAGATAAAATAATGGACTACAAGTAAGAGAATTAATTGGATTTGGAATGTAAATTTTTGTAATTATTTTTTTAAAAACTTTTTTCGATGCCACAAGATTGCGCTGCGCAGTGGTTGCAACCTGCCCGAATATTTTCGCTTGTCCCGAGCCGATGACCCACGGAATGGGAGACGTTAAGGAGTGCAGCAAACCGGTATGATGGAGCATTGTTTTGTTTTCAATCAGGGTGTCCTGTAAATATATCACAGACCTAAATACTACTGGACTGCGCACTACAAATGGCGCCCGGCTCTCCAACTTCCTGTTTCACGTCTTACTCAACCAATTTCAATCCTATTTTTTGTTTTTTTCTCGTTTTTCTCTCGTTTTATCCTCGTTTTATCTTTTTTTCTCTCGTTTTATCCTCGTTTTATCTTTTTTCTCTCGTTTTATCCTCGTTTTATCTTTTTTCTCTCGTTTTATCCTCGTTTTATCTATTTTTCTCTCGTTTTATCCTCGTTTTATCTTTTTTTCTCTCGTTTTATCCTCGTTTTATCTTTTTATTTGTAGTATATTTATGTTTGTGATAATAAGCCGCAAATTGGAGATTCCATAAAATTAAGTCAGGGATTTCCATGAATATGAATCGTGGAATTACGAAAATAATAATTAAAAATAAAATTTAAGACGTTTTTGTAATAGTAACATTTTTATCTATTTATAAAAATTGTTTCTTTTGCATCTTATCATCCAAAAAATATTTTTTTCAAAAATTGGCTGATAAAATTGTTTGGGCAATCTTGTATCTCTTATTTCCAAAATCTGGTCACCCTGGTGTTTATAAAGTCTGGAAACACCTTTTTTTTTCTTGAAAATGACCGAAGATATATCAATTCTATTGATGTGTTTATATAGGAAGTCGATGGTGGGCTTTTCAGTGGCGACCTTAAATTTAACCCGGAAGGCCATCTTTAAGGTCATTCATATTGTACTTTTCAAACCATTTAAGATTCAGCAAAATTTCCAATTACAAAGTTGTAGAGCTCCATCGAATTAGTACTATCCAACTTATCTTAGTCATCTTAAGTTAAATGTCTTTTTTTAAAAAAAGGAAAACAAATCAGCAAATTGAAATTTTTTTTCGTATGAAAATAAACTAATTTAGGCTTTAAAAAAACAGTAGGCACATTCAATAACTCCAAAACGATCGTTTAAACCTGTTTGCACGAACTTTTAAACGAGATTCTCGTTTAAAAGGGTTTTAACGGGCTGAAAATAGATCGTTTAAATCTTCGTGTAACGAGAAAACTCGTGCAAATCGGGTATGTTGGCAGCCATCTTGGGTTTCCGATAGATCGGTCGCAAACATCTCGATCGTAAGTACAATTTTGAAGCAGTTTGTCTAATTCTTCTCATTTGTGTAGAACACCTTCGGCAGTAATTCGACCGTGAGATCCTGAAGATTGAGCGTACCAAATGGAGAAAAATCTGTGATGTTTGCAGTATTTGGTATTTTTACCAGTTGTTACAAAAAAAATTAACTTACAGTGACTAAGATAAGTTGCATAGTACTAAGTCGACGGTGCTCAGCAACTTTGTTTTTGAAAATTTTGCTGTATCTTAAATGGTTCAAACGTTAGAAAGTGAATGACCTTGAAGATGACCTTCCGGGTTAAATTTAAGGTCACCATCGACTTTCTACATTACCACATCACTAGAATTGATATATCTTCAGTCATTTTCAAGAGAAAAAAGGTGTTTCCAGACTTTTGAATCACCCTGTATATACGATTTTGTGTTTGATTTTGTGTTTGACTTTCGTTGCAGCAGCCGCCAATGCACAGTTTAGTGGAGACAATCGACTGCTTGCGAGCGGAGATCTGTTTTTTACGTCGGCTGGTTTTCCTCGTGTTATTTCTGCTATTGTTTTTAATAGGGACGCTTTTTATCATGATCCGATGGGGCATCGAACCTTTCGTAGTGAGGCAAGTAGTCGTGAATTCGTTTGTCGGGCCAAACATCGTCTGATCTACTCGCAACGTGATCATTATTATTTCTTTTCTTTTCTAAGGTGACATTTAAATTGCTCAACGATAATGTGTAAATGGTTTCTTTTTCTTTATATATTTAAATTTTTGTGCTCAATCGCTATTTTTTTAAGTTTTCAACACATAGAAAATCATGTCATTTTATGGTTACGCTCAAAATAAATTTTTAATTTCCGTACAATATTGTAATCCGCTTTATTATTCTCGACGCAATAAATGTCAATGTACAATTTATTCACATCAGCCATGCATAAATAATAATTCTAATTTATAAACACAAAATTGACCATTAAAAATAATAATTCTAATTTATAGACACAAAATTGACCATTAAAAATAATCATTCTAATTTATAGACACAAAATTGACCATTAAAAATAATCATTCTAATTTATAGACACAAAGTGAGCACAAATACTGCTGAGCAGTTTGTGCTGCTCACAAGTCAGTGCGATTAGTTGGCCGGGTACGTCGGCCATTTGGCAGTAGTCGATCGCGTCTGACAACACAAATATTATGCACAAAAAAATCCCATTTTAGGCCAAAGAATTCAATTTTAGACAAAAATTGTTAGTAGTATTTCGTTTACAATGAGTTGTTTTTATGAATGGTTACGTAGTAAGTAACCATGAAAGAATTGTATTATATGAGCAACAATAAATTGACATGTGTGATTGTTATGATGTGATGAATGGAATGATGTACGAGTGAATTCTCTTCAAAATTAACGAAATTGTCCCAACATGGGTTATGGGCCCCAGCTACGAGAAAAATGCCAGCTGGATGGCAAAAGAGTGGATGAATCGATTCGAGTGTTGAATTAGGCGGTGTTTCTTGTGGTTTTTTGGACTATTTGTACGTAAGAGTCGCGACATTCGGAAATGGCGACTAAGAGCGATGTGCAGTCGGTAACGTACGTTGAAAAATTGAACGGTAAGAACTACCCATCGTGGGAGTATCGTGTGAGAACGTTGCTGAGAGCCAAGGACGTCTGGACGGTAATTAAAGATGATTTGCCAATCAAGACTTTGGGCGAGAGTGATGTAGACTTTAAAACGAGGCAAGACAAGTGGAATACAAGCGACGTAGAGGCATTGAATTTAATTCTTCAGACGATAGATTCGACACAATTACGACACGTGTTAAATAAGGACACAGCCAAGGAGGCCTGGCTGGCATTGAAGACTGAAAACCAGGGCGATTTGGCGGAACTTAAAGTACAAAAGAGAGTTGAATTGGGACACACGGTGATGAAACAAAGTGAGACAGTAGCCACATACCTGGATAGAATGATCTCCATTCGGGAGGAATTAAGTTCAATTGGGGTCGTTATTGAAGAGCAAGAATTGTGTGCGCACATCTTGCGTGGCTTAAGTGCGGAATACGCAAATGTGATCACAAGTTGTGATGTTGCTGGGACGAGCACGATGAAACTACTCACTCTACGCCGTGCATTATTAGCCGCAGAAACTCGTAAGAATAGTGTTGAAGTGACCACTGATACCCGTATAGAGAGCGCCACCTGGATGAGGGGCGCAAATAGAGGAAGTGGCCGACGGCCAATGGGCACTGCAGGGGGAAGCCGGGGATCTGCAAGCAGGGGTGGACCAAAATGCTGGAACTGTGGACGCATTGGCCACCGATACGCAGAATGCCGACAACCTGTGGACCCGGCGGCTGCAGCTGACTTTCGGGGACGTGGTCGTGGTAGAGGACGGGGCTTTAATCGAGGATTTGGACGAGCGCGCAATCAGAGTGCAAACATGGCAGCACAAGAGTCGAGAAGGGTCAGTGAGAATGTACCTGACCTTGATTATGTTGTCGATTACGCGATGTCCACTGGAGCGGTTAGACCTGAGTGGAACTTGAATGTCTGGTTTATGGACTCAGGTGCCTCGTCCCACATGGCCAACAACCCTAGTTGTTTTAATCATTTGACCTTGAGTCGCGGCAAAGATATTTTTCTAGCCGATGGACGTAAGGTGCACTCGACCGGGTATGGTTCAGTATTGCTGACCACTAGAGTGGGCAGCGAGACAAGGCGAATACGATTAGATAATGTAAACCTCGTGCCTTCATTGAAGACCAACCTATTATCGGTTGGAAGGATAATAGATTTGGGATTTATCGTATGCTTTGGTGACGGAATTTGCGAGGTCAAAACGTCAGATGGGACCAAAGTATTTCAGGCGCGAAAAATTAATGGTTTGTTTCAAGTGGAGACTACCTCGAATGACATTGATAGCTCACCAAGAATGAACATCGGGATGTCATCATTGGCCCACCCCCACGAACCGGACCAGCGAGCGAGTCGATTATCGATGGAGATGTGGCACCGACGATTGGCTCATTTAGGCTATCGGTCATTGAGGGAGCTTTGGACCAGAAATATGGTGAAGGGATTGCATTTAAAGGATGCGAAGATTCCGAAAATATGCGACAAGTGTGCAATGGCCAAGAAAATCAGGGCACCATTCAAGCCGACGAATTATATTTCGGCAACAAAACCATTTGAGATGTTGCACGTTGATTTATGTGGCCCCTTCCGAAATGTATCGACATTGGGGAGTAAATATATATTTACTATTGTCGACGATTTTTCGAGAGCAATTTTCACGAGATTTCTGAAGGAGAAATCACAAACAGTAGGTGAATTTGAAAGTTTTTTGACAATGTTTGAAAATAAGTTTGGAAGTAAACTCAAGCGGTTGCGAAGCGATAATGGGACCGAGTTTCTAAACGAGAGATTTAAAAATTTGTTGACGAAGCGTGGCGTTCACCACCAATTAACAGTCCCATGGAGCCCCTCCCAAAATGGCGTCGCTGAGAGGGCCAACCGGAAGTTACTGGACGCGGCAAGGACCCTCCTGTTGGATTCGGGATTACCGATGCAGTTTTGGCAGGACGCGGTCGAAACAGCGGGCTATGCGTGCAACAGATCGAAGATGCGGAGATTCAACGTGGAGACACCAATTGAACGTCTAACAGGACACAAGCCAGATGTTAGCAATATGAGGATCTTCGGATGTGTAGCCTATACTTGGATCCCCAAACAAAACCGTTACAAGTTGGAACCAACAGCACGTAAAGCCATCTTTATGGGATATCCGTTCCAATCGGCGGGATGGAAATTTTATGACCCAGTTAAAAAGAAATATTTCGTCGCAAGGGACGTGAAGTTTGATGAGGAATTAAAGGGATCGACATTACTTCCAAAGTTAGAGCAACCGCAATCTTCAGATGAACGAATATTGGATGAAGCGGAGCCAAACGGAACAATGCAAGTTCCGGTAATTCACGATGAGGTTCCGATTCAACAAGAATACAGGATGCCCAACAGGGCTGGTCAAGTGGGTCCTGAGAGGCGCTATCCGTTGAGGATCAGGAGACCCCCAGATCGATATGTCCCTTATGACCCCGGCCAAAGACCAAGACGTGGACAGAATAGGGTAGTCAGACCGGATGCTGACGTTTCGAACTTGATAAATGAGGAGGATGTACCTGACGCTAAACGCATAACGATACCAAAGACATATAAACAGGCAATGGAATCTGCCCAGTCAGTACAGTGGCAAGAGGCGATGCAGAAAGAGATACAATCTCATACACAACAGGACACGTGGAAGTTGGTAGATCGACCCAAAGATGCAAAAGTGGTTGGATCGCGGTGGATTTATTCACTAAAAACCAACCAACAAGGACAAGTAATACGTTACAAAGCGCGTTTGGTGGCCCAGGGGTACAATATTTATAAAGGCGTTGACTATGATGAATCTTTCTCTCCTGTAGTCAGACTCGCTACAATAAGGATTCTGATGGCACTAGCAGTGATGTATCATTTCCGGATTAAACACCATGACGTGGAGACTGCTTATTTGCATGCCAAGTTGGGCCAGACGGTCTACATGGAATTGCCAAAGGGAATGGAAGTTCCGGGCGACAAGGTTTGCCTATTACAAAAGGCAATTTATGGCTTACCACAAGCAGGCCGTGCCTGGCACAAAACATTGGAAGCTGAGCTTTTAAAAGTTGGATTTGTCAAGCACCCCACGGAACAGTGTGTTTATATCTACAGGCGTGGAAAGTCTACGATAATTATGGCGACATATGTTGACGATTTGTTGACCTTGGATGACAACAGCGAGCTATTAGATCATTTGATGGCAAGAATTCGGCGTTGTATCAAGGTGATAGATTTGGGCGAGATAAAGAGTTTATTGGGCATAAGGATAAAACAAGATTGGCACAAAAATCAAATCACCTTGGATCAGTCAAAGTATATTCTTGAATTGGCATCCAAATTTGGATTAGAGCAGGCAAGGATTGTGAAAGTTCCTATGGAAGTTTCACAAAAATTGGATGCGCCGGATTACCCATTGGGTCCATCAGCAGGTGACAAGCCGTATAGAGAATTGATTGGCGCGTTACTTTACCTTGCTCAGGGTACGCGCCCAGACATCGCATTTCCTGTGTCTTTCCTCTCACAGTGGCTGAATGACCCGAAGGAAGCCCATTGGATAGCGGCCAAGAGAATCCTGCGTTACTTGATTGGGACGGTGAACTACAGTTTGAGATACACAAGTTCCAGTTCAGACTTGATTGGGTATACTGACTCATCCTGGAACGCATGTAATGCCGACGCAAAATCATTTGCGGGATTCATAACTACTTTGAATGGAACAGCGATCACATGGCAAGCGAAGAAGCAGAGTTTGATCAGCTTGTCGTCTTGTGAAGCGGAATTTTCGGGTCTGGTGGAGGTCGCTAAGGAAGTGAAATGGGTCAAAAATGTTCTTGAAGATCTGAGATTGACAACTGATAAGGGACCGATAGTAATTTTCTGCGACAACCAGCCAGCAATTGACTTGACCAAGAACCCGTGTTATCACGCAAGAACGAAACACTTTAATAGGAGAGTAGCTTTTATTAGGCAAGATGTTGAAGAAGGAATTTACAGTGTGATGTATTTGTCAACCGATCAAATGCTCGCGGATATGATGACCAAGGCTGTCTCTGAAACGAAATTGAAGCAAGCGTGTGAAGCAATTGGATTAGTGAACATTTCGAATGAAAATTAATTGTAAACTTTATATGCATGTATTAAGAATTTAATATGGGCGAGTGTTAGTAGTATTTCGTTTACAATGAGTTGTTTTTATGAATGGTTACGTAGTAAGTAACCATGAAAGAATTGTATTATATGAGCAACAATAAATTGACATGTGTGATTGTTATGATGTGATGAATGGAATGATGTACGAGTGAATTCTCTTCAAAATTAACGAAATTGTCCCAACAAAAATCATTCAATTTTAGGCCATAAGATATAATTTTAGCCAAAAAAACAGTCAATTGTAGGCCAAAAAAATAAATTTTAGGCCAAAAAAATAAATTTTAGGCCAAAAAAAATAAATTTTAGGCCAAAAAAATAAATTTTAGGCCAAAAAAATAAATTTTAGGCCAAAAATTTCAGTTTTAAGCCCAAAATTCTAATTTTAGGCCAAATATTCAATTTTAATAATAATTTTAAGTCAAATATTCAATTTTAATAATAATTTTAAGTCAAATATTCAATTTTAATTATAATTTTAAGTCAAATATTCAATATTCAACAAATCGATTGTCGAATGTCGAATGCAAATGTGAATCTCTCTTGGAGTGTGGCTTTTATATACCCCCTGAATTGTAGGAAAAGCGGAACGTTACACGGACGTGTCACAAATACGATAATGTGTAAATAGTTTTATTTCTTTTTTTTTCTTTATTTTTCTTTATTTTTATATATTTAAAATTTTGTGCTCAATCGCTATTTTTTTAAGTTTTCAACACATAGAAAATCATGTCACTTTTATGTTTACGCTTAAAATAAATTTTTAATTTCCTTATAATACGATTGTACTAATTTACTTAATTATTCTCGACGCAATAAATGTCAATGTACAATTTATTCACATCAGCCACGCAGAAACATTCGTTTGCACCTCGAATAGTCGAATCATTGGGGATAATCGGACGCTTCTTCGTCCCCCTCTTTAAAAAACAAGAAAAAATAATAATTCTAATTTATAGACACAAAAATTAAGCATAAATACCGATAATTTTACAAATGTAGCAATGATTTTCCTCGCAATCGGTGAAAATCCACTTGAAACTCTTCAAATCTAACACCAAGCAGTGTTTGTTGATGTTGGTGGACACGTCGATGTCGAATCTGGTCGACACGAACGATATTTGTTCCTCGAAAACCGATTCGTAGTTTAGAGTGAAGAGATTGCCTGCAATACACATTATAAAGTTCTATCAAAATGGCGATCAACGTTTTAGTTTTAGGTCGTTTAGGTCACTTATTGCAATGTGTTGAGAGCAGTTTTTGACGACGATGTCGTCCATTAATTCGGTGCGCAACTTGTTGAGCAGTTTCGTGCTGGTCAGTGCGATTAGTTCGCCGGGTACGTCGGCCATTTGGCAGTACTCGATCGCGTCCGTTCTGTTGGTCACTTCCTTGTCGTTCCATAGGTCGAAACAGTTCTGGCTTTCGTTCGCTTTGCACGCTGCAATGTTTTCTTGTTAAATAGGTGATTAATGTACGACAGACAAAAATATAATTTTATGAAAAAAAATTCCATTTTAGGCCAACGAATTCAACTTTAGACAAAAAACGTTCAATTTTAGGCCAATAAAATCCAATTTTAGGCAAAAAAAATCATTTTTAGACAAAAAACATTCAATTTTAGGCCAAAAAATCCAATTTTAGACAAAACACATTCAATTTTAAGCCAAAAATTCCAACTTTAAACAAAACACATTCAATTTTAAGCCAACGAATAAAATTTTAGGCCAAAAAATCTATTTTAAACAAGAAACATTCGATTTTAGGCCAAAAAAATCATTTTTAGACAAAAAGCATTCAATTTTAGGCCAAAAATTCCAACTTTAAACAAAACACATTCAATTTTAGGCCAACGAATAAAATTTTAGGCCAAAACATTCAACTTAAGGTCAAAAATTCCAATTTTAGGTCAAAAAAATCTATTTTAAACAAGAAACATTCAATTTTAGGCCAAAAAAATCATTTTTAGACAAAAAGCATTCAATTTTAGGCCAAAAATTCCAACTTTAAACAAAACACATTCAATTTTAGGCCAACGAATAAAATTTTAGGCCAAAAAATTCAACTTAAGGCCAAAAAAATCAATTTTAAGTAAAAAAAATTATTATTTGACAAGAAAAATCTAATTTTAGACTCATATAAATCCAATTTTAGACCTATAATAATTCAATTTTACTCCAATAAAATAATTCTACACCATACCAGGAGCTCGGAAAAAAAATCTGTCTAGGGTCCCAAAAAAGTTTAATTCGACCCTTGACTGGCCTATACTTACGATGTTCGCAAATGAAACAGTTCCAGTTGGCGTCGTGTTCGCAATGCAACTGAACCACCCTGAGATCGTGGCGCACGCTGAGCGCCGTGCAAAACTCGTTCTTCAAATTCTCCTTCATCTCGTACAAATCGGGCATGAAATCGGAACCGAACACGAAATTCCCGTCCGCAGTGGTCCACTCCTCGCCGACGGACTTCCTCATCCCCACGTAAAACCTGTGTCTGCAAAAATCCACCTTCTTCGCAATTTTCTCGTCCTCCATCAGTTCCATCAACAAATGCTGCATGAAATCCTCCTCCTTTTGGCTGTGGAAAAACGCGTCGCTTCGCCCGCTTTTCAAGCACGATTCGACGGTTTGCGTGAAATTCCGCATCTCCGCGACGATTTCGAGCGAAAATCCTGCGCTACGACAAACAAGGGTTTTAATTTTAACATTTCCTACAGTTGGACGACATTTTTCCGCACTTTCCCACTCGGGTTTGAAGTCGGCCTCGCCCTGACTACAGCGCAAAATGATCAAGATGAGCGCGGAACAAATCACGCCGGATTTGAACACGGCGACGACCATAAGCGCGACGAACGGCGCCGTCCAACGTCTATTGCATTTAGAATGTTAATCGATCAAAACAACGCGATAAAATGTAAATACTTTGTCTCGTATTCCGGTTGGGAGGTCGATAAGAAGAGATTTATACTGCTCAGTGTCGATTCGTGATCGTCGTCTTCCTTCGTCGACATTATTCTCAACAATGGGAATTTTTAAGCCTATTTTGTAAAAAAAATTTTATTCAAGTTTTTGTCGTTTCATGCGTTTCCAGTGGCTTTTCATGGACCGATTTAATCTCCCGACTTGGTTTGTTTCTGAACGTATTTAATGTGTTGCATAGTAGAACTCTACGATGTAAGTTGGCGGTGCTTTGCAGTTTTTTACAACCTTGAATTATTAGCAATCGTTTTGCAGTCAGGATTTTCCTGCCGGGCTTGGCAACGGCGGGTGACGCCGGTATGTTGAATTCAACTTGACATTTCTCTTGTTTTTCTTTTTTGATTCGACGATTTCTTCGTTTATGCTTTTTCAAATGGTTTCTGCAACGATATTTCGTTCGCGCCGCCGCTGCTAGTGTGTTAACGACGAGGAGACACCGACTTAAATGCACGCGTGATTCTAGCGATCGAGGATTTTCGAGTTTGGATTTACTAAGTGTTACGATTCGATCTGCAAGACGTGTTTCCTTTTTGTAATGACGAGCAAGTGCGTTCATTCTGGTGGGAAAGCGGGAAACACGATTGTCGAATCTGTCTTTGATGTAATGGTATCCATTTTTATACTATTTAATCCCGTCACGACTTCCGAACATGCGATATACGTCGTAAAAACGTGTTTTGACATTTTTGCTACCATGCGCACTAATTAAAATTTTATGTCTTTTTATTTTTGAAATGCGATATTAATAATATTTTTATAGAATAAAAAGAGTGATAAAAGCATTTCAGTTTTAAGCCAAAAATTCTAATTTTAGGCCAAATATTCAATTTTAATTCTAATTTTAAGTCAAATGTTCAATTTTGATTCCAATTTTAGGTCAAATATTCAATTTTAGTCCCAAAAAAATCAATTTTAGTCCCAAAAAAATCAATTTTAAGTAAACAAATCCAATTTTAGGTAAATTATTATTCAAATATATAAATCCAATTTTAGACCCATAAAAATCCAATTTTAGACCCATAACAATTCAATTTTGACTACAAAAAAATTTTTATTTATAAAAATTTAATTTTAGGCCAAAATATTTATTATTAGACCATAAAAATTCAATTTGAAACAATAAAATAATTCCACATTTTAATTTATGCTACCAGGAGGCCGGAAAAGCAGCATCCCAAAACAATTTAATCCGACCCCTGACAAAATACATTAAAAAGCTAATTTCGGAGAATACTTAATATTAAAAAGCACAAAACAAAAAAATAACTTGCAAATTTACTCCAACCCCCTAAGTTTCTTGACCAGTCGCAAATCGCTGGGAAGAAGCGTCTTGCGCTTGGCGTGAATCGCGAACAAATAACCGTCCTTCATAATTCAGAATCCACACAACAAATGTAGAATTTAAAAGTTTCCGTTGACTGCTACTGTAAGACTGCATTCTTACATGTATTCTATCCATTAATTCTTACATTTACATTTACAAGAGCTAGCAATCTGACTAATTGAATCTCCTCGTAGCTCTTACAAGTCACAATCTGTTGGGCACATTTTCCTGAAATGCTCAAAAACGATGCAATCAACGACACAAATTTAAAATCAACAAATGAAAAGATTGTATTTCTCTATATCTGTCAAGATGACATTAGATTGTATTGTTTTGACACTTAATTAGCGGTAAACTCGAATACGAACTTGAAAACCTCATGATTAAATATAAACATATATTTAATCAAGTGAATGAATTGTAGACTAACATTTCAAACCTTTTTTTCTCAAAACTTTTCAGGAAGAGATAATTTTTTTAAGAACAGTTCTAGACTAATTAGATGGTTCTCTACAACTTTGTGATTGACTTTTTTGCTCTTCCCTAATTGGTTTAGAAGTTAGCAAGTGAATGTCCTTGAAAATGGCCTTCAAGGTCAAATTAGATGACGTCATTGGATTGCTCTCACCCAACTTCCTATACGATCGCTTCATCAAAGTTGGCCTAGATGCAATTGCTCACGAAATATTTGGAGGGGTACAGACTTTTAGGACACCCGGTATATCAATGTCTATCATTGTTTAAATACGATTTACCGGTAACTTCCATTTCTGCGGAAAAGGACATTTGACGATCAAACGATCATTCGATCGATCTGATTGGTGGAATCCATTTCCGGTCCTGGGTATCCAGTTCCGGTTGGAACAAGGATTAATCCGAATTATGCTCCTCCGTATCCACTTCCGGTATTACGTGATTGGTGGAAGCTAATCCCGTTGGAGTATATATACCGGAACAACCGACCATTCCCCCCTCTGGCATGATTTGATTTTTGGTTGTTGATATATGTGATGATCGGCTTATTGGTTTTTTTGGTTTTTCTTTCAAAATGACGTTTTTAAGAACGTTTTGCAACACATCTTTAACCACGCCGATAAATATTGCTACTAATGTTCTGTCATTCACGAGGAATTTAATTTTGAATACATTTTAAAACCCCAAAATCGTGTTTTTGTTAAAGAATGTATTGACAACAGTAAATCCTCACGTATACAACGTTACAAATGTATCAAAGGAGTATCTAGTTATGCCTAAATCGTGGTTAGCAAGGACATTCCTCAGCCCAACCATCTCTCAACAATTCAGCGACCAATTCTCGATAAAGCTTTGCTTTTTTCGGATTTATAGGTCGGTCTGTGCATCGAAATGCTGGTGCATCACCCGTTGTGATTGGATGTTCCAATGTGGGGTGACAGCCAGCTTGTGTGATCGTGCGGAAATATTGCAAATACAGTACGACCTTGCTAAATGAAAGTAGGTCCCTCAGCTAACTGGCCTCAGTCCGCTGCAGGATGGCTGTTGTAAACAGCCCACGCAGGTTCCCGTCTTTCTACGATTGGTCCTTCCGCTCGTTAAAAGTCGGTAAAGGCCTAATGCACAGGTAACACGCCGGGTTGGTAGCCCGTGAGTAATATCTTCAGATGTTGCGATAAATAACTACCTGGATAATGGTAATCCAACGGCAGTGGCCGATTAATATTTTACCCGGTGCTCGATCAGCGGATCCCGTCATCGTAAGGCATGCTGGCGGATGGAGGAGTCAAATCCTCCCGCGATGGTTCTCTCGACCGTCGTGACGGTCCCCGCCCCATCGTACCCCCCGGGTTAGTAACCCGTGAACAGGAGTTGAACAACACTGTGTTAAACAAATTACTCGGGCATTGGTAATCCTGTATTGGCAATATCTTTTAAACCCGGTAAGTCCATAGAAATGTTTACCTGGTGGTTGGTACCACCGATAGCGAGATAAAGCACACAATTAAATACTCGGCGCCTGATCACGAGATCTTGTCGTCGTAAGGCATGCTGGCGGATGGAGTCTCAACAACTCCCGCGACGTTCTCTCAATTGTCGTGACGGTCCCCGCCCAATTAATATTTATACAACAATTCATTTGTTGTATTCCACTAATTACTTTACTTTTATTCATTTGGAACATGGAATATTCTGCTGAATATTCCTACTTATGCGAAGGACTCTTCGCATTATTAGATACTCGAGCTGCGGACCAAATACGTCTCCGTAGCGATATTTGTGACGATGCCGCAAGTCAGCCGTATCCCTTTGGCTTCGCCCGGATCCTCAACCAGTTGATGCCGCCCGTCTACACGCGTCCAGAACCCATCTTTGTTATTGATCAATATTTAATAATAAATATGTTATGTCACACTAAAACTGTAAGTTATTTCTACTTGATTGCATATTCATGTTTGTGAAGGCTTCCGTAGCTTATCTCGGTTAGGTTGTTGCCAGACTTGGCAACGTCTTGTATAAACCGAATTATCTATCTCAAAAAGGACTAATAAATTAGCCCAAAAGTAGAATCGTCACAATTTCATAGCCATTGAGTAGAAGTCCAACGTGGCATCTCAACGACGAGTTACTTGGTGATTTTAATAAATCTAACTAATAAAACTAACTCAACGCACTGGCAAAACTCCGGACGACCTCTCTGAAAGCGAAGATGTTGCGAACAGATGGAGGAATCGAGATGCTAGTTTCTGAATTTAGATTTAATTTTGTTGTCATTTTAGTTCTTAATGCGAGACAGAGTTCCTGATAATTAGAGCAGAGTTTTGTGACTAGAAAACGAGTTAAATTCACTATTGGGCTATTTCTTCATCTTTTCTGCTTGATGTCCAAGTAAAATAGTGTTGTCCGCCAGCAAGCCGAAGCTTCTAACCGCCTGACGTCCACATTAAACGGCGGCTATCATAAGGGAGTTTTAAAAACCTGGACCCATCGCACGACCAACCTTGCGCGATCATTAGTTAAAATTAATTCACTAATACCAATCGAGGTAATCGTGAAAAAGATATACAGATTGATTTTTTTATGTTCCTCGTGTTTTGTTATTTAGTTATTTTTGATTTTGCTCATTTTTGATTATTTGAATTTTTGTATTTATGTTGCAAGATTTTTTTGGTGCGCTGCTCAGTTCTGCCATCTCGCCATTAGAGATCCCAGCAAGGCTTGGTGCGATATCACCTTCTACAATAATCTGGTTGTTGACAACAGTCTTAAAGGCACGTAACCTAAACTAGACGGTGGATGTGCGCTCTACCATTATTCTTCCATTTTATAATTTGTAGCGCTGCATCATCACCCTTCACACCTGCTCCCAGCTCGGACCCCCCTTGGTTTAAGTGAAAGACTTAATCTAAAAGTGTCCCTGGTCAACCAGTTCCTGTCCCGACCTAGCAGAGAGCTATGTCTTGTGTATCCAGTTCCTGTTGACCATCTGGACTGAATATAATTGAGGATTGTGTTTTGAGTATCCCATCACTGTGACCAGTGATTGGAGGGATTTGGGGGACCATTGCTCTCATTGGAGTAATGGTCAAGCTATTGTTCACCACGAGTATATACTTCCTCGCAACAGGAAGTAGTTCGCTCTTGACCTGTTATTTTGAATATGTTTCTTGATCCTTTCTACTGCTTCGGCTGTCTGTTGATTGCACAGACAGTGCCGCTAATTCTGCGGGCCTATGACAACCTACATACGGCGTACACTTGACGTGGAGATGGGTGTTATGATGCCTCCATGTCCGGGTGCCCGATGGTGACCGTGTTGGGTAGAAATTTGACCAAACAAGAAGAGAGATGCACAAACCCTCCTTGCCGATCATGGCAGATGTCACATGACCACACCGTCGCTTGGCTTATGTATGGCTAATGCAGACCAGATAGCCAGATAGTCAAATACGTTACAAACATGTGACATTTGTAAAGTATTTGTAACATATTGTACCCTTCAGTGGATTACTTAAACAGTGATTTTGGAGTCATCTTCAGTGAATTATTTAAACAGTGAGTTTGGAGTCACATTCAGTGAATTATTTAAACAGTGATTTTGGAGTCACTTATTCAGAAATCACTGTTCAATGATACTCCAAGGACAACAATGTAAAGCCAACAAAAATGTCTGATGAAGATTTGATATTGCTGTCAGTGAAGCAGTTGCTGAGGTAAGACGTTTTTAGCATAAAAAAAAGTTTTCTGTATCAAATAAAATAATTTCATGTACAAGGTTGGGCCAACTCATGGGCGATAAATGATGTCTGGGTATTTAAGTAGTAAGGGGGTATCTGTCAGTCTTGGACGTGTGGAAAGAGCACTTAGAAATGCAAATGGACCATATAACAGACAGAGAAGAAAAGTTGGTAATCACAATTATAAAATGTTCCACAGTGTGCTCGTAATTTTAATCCGATTCCTTGTCTGCACATTATTTTGGTCACAAGCTCCATTTGGACCAAAATGAGAAATTGGCTGCATTCGGGGCCACACATATAATAGCAATAGATCGCTACCACCGGGCAATAGTGGGATGTGCAATAATGCCAGTAAAAAACAATTTCATCATTTATGAGCAAGTGACGAGGTAAAAAAAATAATGTCCGGAATTCAATTTTTTTTAGGTGCATATTTAACCCACAATAAAATGTAGAATCAAATCGGAGTTGATCGGAGTAGAGAGTTTTATTTAGTACTCTACATGCAACAAATGAATGCTACTGTGACCAGCTGCTTCTGCAGCTGCCACTGCACTGCAACGACAATGCACTAAAAGCAGCTCTCGCGCACCTCGTGTTTCTTGTGCGCAGCCTGTTGCGGTCCTCCGCAACCAGGTAGAGCTGCGGGCCCTTGATTGGAGGAATCGGGCCCCGGAAGTGGTGGGCCCCGAGTCAGAACTAAATAAGACATCAACAGAACCTAAAAATCCCATCAGATCAGGCCTTTACCAAAAAGAAGTGAAGGATTATGTGACCGCTTGGCCACCCCCGGTGACCTGTATCACTGTCACACACCGCCTTACGGCCCCAAGGTCATTCCCCACTGCGGATAGACTGACCCAGTACGGGGGAGGAGGGAGCTGAGTGGTGTGGTGAGGAGATATGAGGATGTGAAGAGAGGAGCTGCAACCACTGAAGGGACAAGACGTGTCCAAGGCCTGTGAGCAAGCGCAACCCTGCCCTGTGCTAACTCTGCTCTTCTCACCATTCAGCACGGCGACGCTCAGCAGTATGGCGTTCTCCATACTGCAAAATGTCATTTTTATTTTTTAAAATTTCTTTTTTATTTTTTAAAATCTCACTTTTATTTTTTAAAATTTCACTTTTATTTTTTAAAATTTCACTTTTATTTTTAAAATTTTCACTTTTATTTTTTAAAATTTCACTTTTATTTTTTAAAATTTCCCTTTTATTTTTTAAAATTTCCCTTTTATTTTTTAAAATTTCACTTTTATTTTTTAAATTTTCACTTTTATTCTTTCGTGCTTAGTAAATTCCCACACATTACTATCAGGGCGTTAAAAATTAATCTTTCATTACACGCTAGTTTACATGTAAATTAAATTTAAAAAAATTAATTCAATTAATTTATGTCTTTTATTTTTAGTTACAGCATATATCAATAGCTTGACAGCCGTGCCAAGGAAAACAGCAGAATTTATACAAATCTATACGTCAACTGGCTACAATCAATTTCCAGAGATGCTGCCTTCTCTCACGTGTTCAAAATAAATTATTGGAAACACTGGCACCAAACGTAACATTCACATGCAGCAAATCAGGAAAATTGTCAACAGGTTTATTTGAATTTTGAAGAATTGCGTGGCTAAAAATATTGCCAAAAACTTTGTTAATAGTTTATTCCTGGAGTGGGCAAACTAATACAAAATCTTACACCTCAATTTTTGGAGCTGCAACTGGAAGCCCCGAGTGCAACTTACAATTCATTCCAGAAAAATGTACAAAATGTTGCCAACCTTTGGATACAACATTTCATTCACAATTAAAATATTTCGTAAAGACACTCGTTTCTGCCCTTGAACTGTTTAAAGGAGTTCTAATCTAGAAGTGGAATTATTCGTTTACAATCATTGGCACACCATTATCTTCACCTGTTTTCAAACCATTAATTGCATATTCGTGGTATTCTGCTGGTCTCGCTACACTAACAGAAAATGTAATTTTCAGAATGTTAAACAAGTTTGTTTTACATTCTCAGCCGATTATCAAGTAACATGTTCCAAGATGGGCTGCAATGAAATTCGATTTATAAAGTGTGCACAATGTCAAAAAATTGTGTGTTTATCTTGTTTTTATTTCCTTTACCATACTATGGATTGTTCTGGTTTCATATAAAGCAGTTTGTACATGATTTATTTCGTTTTTTAACTGTAAATAAATTTAAAACCTATTATTCACCAATAAAACATTTTATAATGAATGTTAAACTTACATTTTAGTTATTTGCTTATGACAGCACAAGCAATCCTACACTGTGAGCAGCCATGTTGGAAATGAAATCCTAGAACTAATTCTAGGATCACGGTGATGTCATAAAAAGTAGTTCTAGGATTCTGTTGCTAGGCAACAGTTGTGAGAGCCTTCTCCCAGAAAACCAGAGAAGGAAAAAACTATTCTGTTTCCCAAGACCAATCCAGATGTATATGGCCACCGCTAACGTATTTGGAATGAGGAGAAAAATTGAGCAAACTACTTGAATTAATTCTTTAATTTTTCTTTTTTTTTGTTTATTAATTGTTTATTTTATTTGTTAATTGGTTAATTGTTTATTTGACTATTGTTTATTTTAATGTTTGGGATTTGTTAACTAACTCTCCTTGCTCTCCTCCCCCGTTAGCGGGAATCCACGACTTTTCATCGCGAGACTTTTTTCTTATTGTTAATTATTTTTTTTCTTCAAATATGCGTGTTTCCTTCCAATCTAACTTATGTGGATTCGTTCAAAGTTCATTCTGACACCTAAAGCATTGTAATTAGCATCAAGTTCAATCTTACGAAATTTCCATTTACGTTAATTGAATAAACACCTTTGATTTTGACCCAATTTGAGTCAATCTTAACAATATCTTTTCTTTAGAACAGGATATTTCTTTGTTGTAGATTGCAGCAAATATCTCCAACCCTATTTATATAAATATTAGAAAATAATTTGAATATCAGACGAATGTTAATTCGAATGATTGGAACGGCTCTGACCAATCATGGATCGTAGCCGACCCAATCGGGGATCGTATTGAAAGTAATATATACCAGTAATAATAATTTTAAATAAAGAATTGGTTTGTTTTTTATCTCTATTTTTTATTTTTTATTTTTTATTTTTGGTTTAGGATGCTGATGCTAGCCTTAATTAAAATTGTGTCCAGCATTTTAAGCTTAAAAAACGAACGTTAATGTTACCCAATCTATGTTGTAATAACTTTAGATTATAGTCAACAGTAGCTGCATACAAAAACTCTAAAACGACTCGTTTCTGTCGTTTCATGTTGATAAGTGTGACGTCATTCCCACTTTTAAAAATCATTAAAACAATTGGAATTAGACTTTTTGCATGCAGCTGTACTCAGACATTCAAATCTAGTGTCAGATTTGAATAGGTTACATTTTATTATGGATGCTAAGCTTAAGTCATTATTAATAACACCATGTGCTTTCAAGTAATTTCTAGTGTTGGCTTAAATGTCATATTTTTTAATGTTAGACAAAACACACTTGAAGTTAAAATGAAAGGATTAATCTGTCATGGGGCCTGGCAAAGAGTTTTATACTAAATGTACTGACTACAACTGACCACAACTGACCACAACTGACTACTGGCTACTAGCACTCTATTCTTCATTAGAGAATGGCTTACAAATGGCAAAATCCAGCAGCACGAGGCAAGAATATGCCTCAAGAAAATGAATATTTCTTTCAAACATAAACCCGGTGCAGGAAACTGTTCTTTTCCAGTATTCGACGAGAACTCTGTTTGGCTGAGGGATGCGCATGCCTGATTAATAAACTGGAGGATGCCCATATTGACGTGCTGCAACATATCATCGCTGATATATTGACGGAGATGCGACCCCGCTCGGAAAGTCAGCTTGGAGACACCATCACTTTCCATGCGGTTTCCTTGATGCGCGAGCTCGTCACCGAGTTGACTGGTTTCGAGTGATTTTCCCCAAAAGTGGCTTTCCACCTTATTTTTGACTTTAAGTGAACTGAACTTGACTTTTTTATTGCATAATTCTCCGTACACATTGCGTTGAATGCGATTATTTATTTTTTCATTTATAATGCAAGTACAATACCATACCATTGATTTTCCTTGACTGTGATACTTTTTTTGTGTGTTTAGAGTTGCTTTATTCCCTTTTTTATTATTGTTAGCAACTGCGAATTTATATTTCGTTAGTGCATTTTTGTCGTTAGAGATCTCTTTCAGAGTGTGGTGTGTTCTGTGCTTGGATTGTATCAGATGGAATTGGATATTGTTGGATGGAATTGAACACGAGGCAGTCGTTGTATGAATATCTGCATGAATGGACTTTATTTGCATAAAAGTACAGGTGGCGCTGTACGCAATCTCGTAACGTCACGAGAACGCGATGTGCATGACGTGCGTCACAATTAAACAATGAAAGGAATGTACAGAATTGGAGTGCGAAACACTCCAGAGTGATTTATGCATTCTACGCAAATTGCCATCTGCCGAGCAATGCTAGTAAGTTTCCTGCTGTGGTGACCCTGCGGGAGGTCGTCCCTCCAGTGGACGCCACCCGCATGAGTCATTAGGAAAGGTCAGTTCCCTCGCGCTGGCTCCGCCTTCCCCCCCTGGGAAGCGCGTGCCCCGAGGGGGTGAGGTGACGCGTGGCCGGCCCCCATTGGCCGAGCCAGGCCCCTCACCCTGGCCTATATCAGGTAGAGTTTCGCGCCCTACAAGCAGAACTTACACAAACGACACCAAGAACACAGCAACTACCTCACCGTCTGTAGGTAACCGGTAGCAGAGGAGCGCGCAGTGGTGACCGAAATGCCGACCAGAAGCGTAAATTAAACCCAGAAAATGGCGTCGTGCAACCCGCACGACGCTATCGATACGTGTATCGATTTGAAAACAAGCGCGTGTCTTAAGGACACTTATATGCGCAAACTGAGCACACAGAGTGCTTTAAATCAACAGGCTATATGTAAAAATAATAAACACTTTAATAAAAACAATATATCTTACATATAATGGTGAAAATGTAGTCAAACAACACACGCCCGTGTGTTGCGCCATCTTGGATTGAGAGAAGAGTGTCACAGCACTCTGGTGACAGTAATTGACATAACTTGTCAAAACAAAAGAACAAATCATATCAAAATAGAAAACACTTGTATGGAATTACATACGGGACAGCACACAATGTGTGTAAAAGCGAGATATATAAGAAAATATCGAGATAATACATTTGAAAGTTAAATAGAGAAAGAATTAACATTTGATATCGAAATAAGACGGTCTTTAGACCAACAAATCCCCCCTTCGATCTTAAATGTTCGGGGAAATATAAACACATACTGGAATTACAGGGTAAACATTAAACAAAATGGAAATGATAAAGTCGAATCACCGAGCCGGGTACTATAATTGTAAAACTCTACAAAAGCCCGAATATTCCCACTGATCTCGATGACTCTCATAATCGGGAAAAACTAACACAAGAATGTCACGATAAAGTCACAATCGGAAAATCCGAGAAATCAACGATTGTAAACGCTCCGATCCGAGCCACTTCGTGAAGATGTCAGCGACGTTCAGGTCGCCGGGCACTTTTCGGAGTTCAAAACGTCCCGCCGTATACCACTCCCTGAGCCAGTGATAACGTACACGAATATGTCGAGTTTTCGAAGTTTCGACATCGTTGGAAGTAAACTGTATGGCCGACAGGGCATCGGAGTAAATGACGGGTCGAGATAATCGGTTGAGGATCGGAAACTGAAGATAAACGTGGTCCAACCAGTAAAGCTCCTTGACACACTCAACAAGGGCGATAAATTCTGCTTCCATTGTTGAGCATGCCACGGTCGACTGTTTACGACAGGACCAGCCGATTGGAATGTTGCCGATGAAAGTAATATTGCCGCCGAAACTCAATGATGTCTCCGGA
This sequence comes from Strigamia acuminata, assembly GCA_949358305.1. NCBI lineage: Eukaryota > Metazoa > Arthropoda > Chilopoda > Geophilomorpha > Linotaeniidae > Strigamia > Strigamia acuminata. Next base: position 49,683,502 of record OX442314.1, read on the forward strand.
TCGCATGCCCACGAAGCGTCGGTGTAAGCCCACAATTGTGAAGATGTACAGCCCGATAGTTCAATACAAAAGTCTGCGGTGTTTGCCACGTACTGCAAGACTTGAAGTAATGCTCGAATGTGGGTCTTATTATAACAGGTGTTATACTGCGACAAATGAATAACGGAGTAAAGAATATCGGGGCGTGTCCTCGAAGCCAAGAATAACAGCGATCCGATCAGCGAGCGGTATGGAAAATCTTCCAAATTCTCGGTCGATCCTCTGACGAGTGTCGTCCCGGGTGTCACGGGAACTTTCACGAGCTTGTTGGTCGAGGTACCGAACTTTTTGATGATTTTCGCAATATAAGCACGTTGGGAAATGAATGTGCGTCCCATATCACGGATAAACTCGACACCTAACAATTTCGTAATCGGACCGAGATTGACGATTTGGAATTTCGAACTGATGAGTCGGATCAATTGGTCGAAAACACTGTCGGATGCGTAGAATAAAATAATATCGTCCACGTAGACTAACATGATAGCGGAATTTCCGAAGACGTAAACACAATTACACGCGGGCATTCTTCGGAATCCGAGGTCTCGAAGCGTTTCGTCCAATTTTTCGAACCACTGTCTTCCCGACTGGTGGAGTCCGTATAGTGACTTGATGAGGAGCCACACATTGTTGGGGTTGGAACATGTGGCACCTGCAGGGATCCGCATGTAGACTTTATGTTTAAGTTCGCCATACAGGTACGCACATTTCACATCTAAGTGTGCATCCTTCCAACCACGCAACACTACGAGAAGACAGAAGAATAAACGGATTAAGACGAAATTCACCACCGGACTAAAAACTTCATCGTAGTCGACTCCGAGAGTTTGACGAAAACCCTGGGCGACTAAACGAGCTCGATATCTGGTGATCGTCCCTGCTGCATCGGTCTTAAGCTTAAAAAGCCATTTGCAGCCAAGAATCGTAGTATCCGGTGGTCTTGGAACTTCGAGATAAACTTCTCTTTCGGTAAATGTGTCGAGCTCTTCCTTAATGGCTTCCCGCCACTTCGGAGCATCGGAAAATTTCGGGATTTCAGCATAGGAAGCTGGTTCCGTTCTACAAAGATGAGCCGCATGGCGAGCACCCGGAATCGTAGGCAATGTGTACTCGATGTTGCTCCAAATAAATAAACCGGGATCATAATCAATGTTGTTGAGCATACAGTATTCATCAACATCCCTCTGAGATCTGAGTCGAATGCCCGGCATCGGAAAATAGTAAACGTCCGTTTTAATCGATCCCGGAACTTGATCCTTCCGAAGGTGTTCCTCGCGTCTCCAATCACTGCACTCGGAATCTCCCCCAATGGGTCGCCAAATATATGCAGTATGGCGATCCGTAGCAGGCAAGACTTCAGTCCCGACTATGTGCTGAATTGGAGCAGGAGACATTGGAGTATCGTCAAATACCGACACTGTATGAGAAAGATCTGCTCCACGGGTTTTCCGGCGATATGTGATGTATCTCGCTGGAGACCCAGGCGGTGATTGGCGAGGAGACTGCTCTGCAGATGTCCCAGTGAAATCAGATGTTCTTGGAAGAATGGCTTGGTCATCAAAGTCAGCAATATCGTCATCTGTATCTCCTTCCTGATAGAGGATGGGATACGATTGTGAATGTCCTAGACTTGCCGAACTCGGTAATTGCAGTGCACACGCATCCAACAGTAACTGCTCTGGCGTTGTCGGAGGCGGCAATTGGATGACCGGTGTATGAACAGAGTGAGATGTCGATACGCCGCTGGCGTGGCTTGCTCCACCATTATCGGAGTCGTCGTCGGAATGGTCAGAATGTTCGGAATCGGATCCTCTTGGCCAGTCATGGAACTGGACGTTGTCGTTAAACGAAACCGATTGCTGTCCGACATCAGAAAAAGTTTCTTCGGGCCGTTGAGATGCGCCACGAAGAGATTTCCGATATGATTGGCGTTCATCGATCTTGACGTGAACCGTTTCGTAAACTCGATCTTCTACCGGATTCCAAACTCTATATCCGCGGGTACCAGTCGCGTAACCAACGAGATATCCCTCCCATGCACGCGGATCTAGTTTCTTGCGGCCTGGCGCGGTGTAATGCACCCAGCATTTGGACCCCATTTTGCGTAGGTGTCGTAAAGACAATGCTCGTTGTCGCCATAGGATATACGGAATTTGGTTATTCAATCTTGAATGCGGACTTCGGTTCTTCACATACGCGAAAGTAACTGCGAGTTCCGCCCAAAGGTCGTCCGGGAGTTGAGTTTCGGAGATAAGAGATCGGACACTGTCGGCCATTGTTCGATTTATGCGTTCTGCAGTGCCGTTCATTTGAGGTGATGCAGGATTGGTCCTCTGCCCTTGGATGCCCTTTTCTTTGAGGTAGTTCGAGAATTCATTTGACATGAATTCGCCGCCACGGTCGGATCTGATTGCTTTCACGCACGTATTCTGAATTCGTTCAACGCGGGCGACGAAGTCTTTGAATGCCCCAAAGGTTTGCGACTTCTGGGCCAACGGGATAATCCACGTGTAACGTGTGGCATCGTCGATGATGGTGAAAACATAATCCGAGCCGCCCAGTGACGTGAGCGGGGCTGGTCCCCACAAATCCATGTGTAGAAGATCCAATGGTTTCGATGTACAGGGATTCGGGTCCGGTTTATGCGAAGCTCTGGTCGATTTAGCAATTCTGCAGTCGTTACACGACAATTCTTGTCGGACTTCAGCTGGTTGCAAACCATAAACCTGGTCGTTAGCTGCCAGAAGCTTCATTGCATTGGTATGCAGATGACCGAGTCGACTATGCCATAGACCGGTGGCATCTTTAACCGAAGCAGGATTTGCAATTACCTTTTTCTGTGACGGAGGTAAATTGCCAGGAGGAGGGGAAATCGGTAGAAATTGCAGAGCATTGGAATAGGATTGTGTGGTCGGATTGACAATGACCGGTGGGGGAACAGGAGTAAGGACGGGAAAATGTGTAGGATCGGTCAGGTTTGGAATTGGTTGGGTGGGAATTGCCTTCACACTCTCAACCGCTGGCAGATCAAAACGATAGTCTGTAATTTCCCGTTGCTTTTGTTTTCCTTTAACCGGTTTCGGAACATTGTCGAAGTCCACTTCTGTCGTGACCATTGTTTTAACAGGTTGAATTGTCGGTGGAGTGGCCGTCGAAACCGTTGTCGAACTGATGGGAACCGAACACAAACCGTCCAAATAATACAAGCCACCACGTTCCTTTGCACGAATGATTGGCAAACGATAGTCCGATTCATAAACATTAACTTCTCCGTTGAAAATGTGGATATGATGTCGCGTTTTATCGATTTTCGACACCGAAATCAAATTGGCTTCGAAATTCGGTGCATATAGAACGTTGGTCAAATCCAAAACGCAATCTGCATCATCAACTGACGTGAGAAGTTGAACCGTTCCTCGTCCAGTAACTTGCGATTTGCCTTGGCCCAATTCGATATCGAAAGGCGGAATGTTCGTGAAATCGGTGAATAACGCTCGCACATGGGTCACGTGGTCGGTAGCGCCGCAGTCAACAATCCACTCATTGGATTGCATAAAGTGGGCAACTGGGCGCTCAACGACTTGCGGTGCACTGCAGAAAAATGTCCCTTTCCGAATTGGACGTGAACTTCCTCGAGGACGAGTATCTTCGACCTTGGCGACGGCGTTTTTGTTCCGTCTTCGACTCTTGCTTCTCGATGAGCGTTGTACGGAAACCGTCGGCTGATTCGGATTTTCACGTCGAGGGTGGGGGCACTTATTCGCGTAGTGGCCCATCTGTTCGCAATTGAAACACCGAATAGTTGACAAATCACGAGCACCAGATTTATTACGCGGGCGAAACTGTCCTTTCGCAGAAGTATGAGCCGTCGGTGGAGTTGTTCGAAGCAGACCCGCTGATCTTAAACGAGATTGTTCGGATATCAACTGTTCGGCAACCAAAGTCGGTGTAAATTTGTCATCCGGCCAATGGTAAATTGCGAACGTTGCCTGGGCATACTCAGGTGGCAATCCCTTAAGATACTGATATGCGTGGTGGTCGGGCGAAGTTTCCTCTTTAACGTCCTTTAATTGCCTAACATAGTGATCGACTCTGGCAATAAAATCCGGCATATCCTCGTTGGGTCCAATCTGGAGATTTAAAAACTCCCAACGCATGGCTGCTCTTCTGGCCCGTGAGCTTGGCGCATAAATCTTAGCCAGCGCGTCCCACGCTTCTTTCGGCGTGTTGCACGTGTCCAACACTGATCGTTTGGGCTCGCTGACTTGGATATAGATGTGACCGAGGGCTTTATCTTTCTTGGTCATGTACCGGTCTTTCTCCTTTTCCGTCAAGGTAGCTAAATGTTCGGCTTCCTTCTCCTCGGTAACATGCCTCCAAAGGCCCTCGGACTTTAAGAGCATCCGCATCGATCGTTGCCACTGCTCGTAGTTTCCAACTCCGAGTACGGGAATTTTGCTCGATGAATCTCCGGATTTGTGCATCTTGGCGTGGAAAACTCGACACTCCGCGACGAAAACACAGGCTCAGAGAAATGGTACACACGAGACACCGTAGCACTGCACGAAAACGAAGCACAACACTCGATGCGAAGCACTTTCGAGGCGGAAACCGTCAAATTGGGCAATTCCTTCTGAAGGAATTCAAAAACCTCCGGTAGCCAGTCTGAGAGGGTCCGATCGGTGCACCTGGGCCCGCGGGAAACCTCACTTGTGCCACGACAAGCACTACCGGAGAATACGTAATCGCTTGATCGGATTCGATCGAAGGGCGAATACGATGCTAAATGTCCCCCAAAAGCCTTAAATTCTACCTTAAAGTTAACAATGTAAATCGACAAGAAGGAGAAATAGATGAATCGGTCGCGGGTGCAACTCTCGTGCAAATGAAGGCACGGCGCAGCTTTCTCGAAAAGCTGGAGAAAACGCAAATTCGGATTTAAAACCCGAATTCTTCTCGAAAAAATTCGAGGCTCTTCGTGACAATGTTCTAAAGATCGGTGATTACGACCGTTCACCGGGGAACTAAGCCGCCAATAATCTAGTATTGGATTCTCGTTGTATCCGCCGCAACGTGCTAAGCGGAGAAGCGAATCCAAAATGACGAAAAACCTGAAAATAAATTTAAATTCGCCGAAATTCGCGAATCCCGCGTGATTTCGGACGAAAATTAGACGAATCGGTGGAAATATAGACAGCCCTGGCTGTCTTGAACGTCGGCGATATGTTGTGGACGTACGGCGGACGAAAATCGGGCCGAAAATCGATGATACCTGCAAAAATAAAGGAATTTGCCTAGAAATTCGCGAATCCCGCGTGATTTCTGGCAAAATTAGTCGGCGAATCGTGAGGAAAACGTTGCAGACTCTTGTGGAACGTCGGCGATGCGTATCTGACGTCTCCAGTACGAAAATCGGCTCGAAAATCGTCGTTTTCTGCAAATAAATGATTTCGGCGCAAAAATCGCGAATTTCGCGAATATTGCGTCGAAAATTAACGAAATAGATGGCCAACTAGCAAGGAACCACCCTCTGCTACCAATTGTAGGTAACCGGTAGCAGAGGAGCGCGCAGTGGTGACCGAAATGCCGACCAGAAGCGTAAATTAAACCCAGAAAATGGCGTCGTGCAACCCGCACGACGCTATCGATACGTGTATCGATTTGAAAACAAGCGCGTGTCTTAAGGACACTTATATGCGCAAACTGAGCACACAGAGTGCTTTAAATCAACAGGCTATATGTAAAAATAATAAACACTTTAATAAAAACAATATATCTTACATATAATGGTGAAAATGTAGTCAAACAACACACGCCCGTGTGTTGCGCCATCTTGGATTGAGAGAAGAGTGTCACAGCACTCTGGTGACAGTAATTGACATAACTTGTCAAAACAAAAGAACAAATCATATCAAAATAGAAAACACTTGTATGGAATTACATACGGGACAGCACACAATGTGTGTAAAAGCGAGATATATAAGAAAATATCGAGATAATACATTTGAAAGTTAAATAGAGAAAGAATTAACATTTGATATCGAAATAAGACGGTCTTTAGACCAACACCGTCAGGCCAACTTCAAATATAAGTTAGGATTGATCGAGGACCGCTGATTCCAGTGCAACTGTAACTCTCACGAATTTACACTGTGTGTTATTTCCCCGCGAAAGCAGGAAAATAACCCTTGTGGATTCACACCGAATAACCGACCCACGGTTATTCCATTACGAAGTGTCCGAGCGCCCTGTAAGAAACTCCACGTTTCTGGACGGAGCCTTGCGACGCTAAAACCAACCCCTAGACAACAGGCACGGATAGAAGACTCGAAAGAGCATTCCATCGCGTCCGTGAACGTTGAATCCGTGACGAATTAACGACAACTCGAGACGCCGCCTTTGTTCCGCCGACCACGCGGAACCGACGACGCCATCTTGGGAAATCCTTTGTTCGACTCTGACCAAGTCGACTCTAGCTTTATACTGAGTGTATTTTAGGGCTTACGCCTATTGAATAAACCTATTTGTTCATTTACATATACTTAGTATTCATTTGGGTAATTTACATATTTAGTAAGATCACAGGTAAAGTAATACACGTTAGCTCTTTAAACCTATCACCAGGTAGGACGCGACACTGTTTAAAAATGATTAATGCGATTAGCGCATTCTGGCCTTCGTTAAAGTGCCTGGTGCATTCGATTGATGCTGGTTAATTTTTTCGATAAGTTTTGGGGTTGTGAATTTGTTTGTATACTCATTCCAATTATTTTCTATTGTTTGATTTTTCTCTTTGATTTACAGATCGAAAGAGTATAATAAAACTCTGGTCCTGGAGGCGTGTCACGATCCTGCATTATGCGCTCAATTTTTCCCATTGTTTCTACGTAACCTCAACTAGATAGTGGATGCGCACATTATTCTTCTATTTAATAATTCGTAGCACTACATCATTATCAACCATGGCGACGGAACCTTGTTGGAATTAGGTCCAATGGGCATGACCAAACGCGATTTTAATTCGTCCGACATTTGGCCAGTCGTTTGGCCGCTTAATTCGTCTTTATACTCTGTATTGTATTGCTTGATTAGGTCTGTTTTATTAATTCAACTGTTTTTAAGGACTTATACTGTATATCCAGAATTTAACTTTTATTTCTTTTATTTCTTCTTTTTTCAAATACATTTTTTAAAATAAAATTGCTAGTGTTAAATGTGTAAATAATTTCAGTTTTTTTTTTTTTTGTTATGCTTTCAAGTAGTATTGTTTAATTCTGTGGATCTTATGCAATTTCCATTTATGTTAATTGAATAAACACCTTTGACTTTGAACCAAAAATTTTCACTTCATACCTTTCATCGAACACAAGAATGTATCCAGTTCTTCAGTTTTTCATCGCGCTTGCGATCTTTGTGATTATGCACATCATCTTAATCGTCATTTTCCGCGTGAACCGAAGTATCCTCGATAACTTTCCATTATAACTATCTGAGGACAGTGCGTACTAGGACAGAAGGAAAGTATGCTGTACTTTCTATTCAATGACTAAACCACCTCAACAAATCAGTCTACCAGTGCAAGCTTTGACAAAAACTTATGGATTAATTTCCTGGCTGATTCAAGCAAATAGGCTTAATTGAAAACTATACTAACTACAAAATGCACAATTCTCTCATTAGTTTATCCTTGGAACAAGGACTTGTCACTTCTAATTGGCCCAAAATTGTGCTTGGAACACAACAAGGAAAAAAAACATGTAATGCTACGAAAAAATAAAGCAACAAAAAAATTGCTAAATTATCAATTTTTTTGTATTTCATGTACCAAATATAGAATACAGTAATTTCATTTTACTAATATTTTGTATTGATCTTTTAGATGTACTAAATGTGGCAGTATTGTCAAATGAATCATTTTCTGATTCACTTTGGGTAATGAAGTCGTTTCGACATTCCATGCAAATGCAGAACTAAAACTACAGTCAGTTTTTTATTATTTTTATTTTTACTAAAATAATATTTTGTTTATTGTATATTATAAATGTATGAAAAAGTATAGAAAGAGTAGAAGTGTAAATCAGGCATAGCAGGGCATTGGATGTAGATCCAAAAAGACAACAGCGCCATCGCATTTTTTGTTGCAACCTAAGATTTAAACATCAAAGATTGTTAAAAATTTCATTTTTATTTTTTAATTTTTCACTTTTATTTTTTAAAATTTCATTTTTATTTTTTAAATTTTCACTTTTATTTTTTAAATTTTCACACTTATTTTTTAAAACTTCATTTTTTTTTTTTTAAATTTCACTTTTATTCTTTGGTGCTTAGTAATTTCCTACACATTACTATCAGGTCTTTAAAATTTAAGATTCATTTACACGCCACTTCTAACGTAAATTAAAATAAAAAAATAAAAAATTTTCACTTAATTTATGTTATTTATTGAGCAAACTACTTGAATTAATTCCCTAATTTTTCTCTTTTTTGTTTTTTTGTCAATCGTTTATTATCAGTGGTCAACCTCGTGTGGTTACCATATTTCTGTATCAAACGGAAATTGGAGACGAGGTATTTTCCAAAGCAGAATGGCACAAGGTACAATTAAAGTATAATGTGTAGATTTTGACATTAAAGAGACCATTCGTATAGGGAAATTGCGGTTGTTTATACTACTTGAATTAATTCTTTAATTTTTCTCTTTTTTTGTTTATAAATTGTTTATTTTATTAGTTAATTGGTTAATCGTTTATGTGACTATTGTTTATTTTAATGTTTAGGATTTGTTACCTAACTCTCCTTGCTCTCTTCCACCGTTAGCGGGAATCCACAACTTTTCATCGCAAGACTTTTTTCAGATTGTAAGTTATTTTTTTTCTTCAAATATGAGTGTTTCCTTCTAATCTAACTTATGTGGATTGGTTCAAAGTCCATTCTGACACCTAAAGCATTGTAACTAGCATCAAGTTCAACCTTACGTAATTTCCATTTACGTTAATTGATGAATAAACACCTTTGGTTTTGACCCAATTGAGTCATTCTTAACATTCCACTAATCAATATTTTTTTCTTTAGACTCTCAAAGGATGCTGATACTAGCCTTAATTTCAGCAAAATAGTGGCTGCTAGACAGTTCGTCGAAAAGGAAACGACACAAGAATACGACGACGCAGAAAGCAGCAAACAAGTACAATTATTTCAAACATTCTATGGGTTAGTTAGGTGCTGCATTGTGGATTGTAAACTAGTCAGCAAAACATTGTTTAATTCTCTTTCCTTGTAATTACTCCATTGGAGTGTGTTTCCGTAAATAAATAAATGAACCTTTGGACCAAGTGCTGTCGAAATTGGCGCATTTCTTACTGGCTACTAGCACTGTATACTTCATTAGGGAATGGCTTACAAATGGCAAAATCCAGCAGCACGAAGCAAGAATATGCCTCAAGAAAATTTATATTTGTTTCAAACATAAACCCTGAAAAAAAGACCACATCATTTTAAAAGTTTGAAAGAAAAGCAAAACAAAGTAAAAACAAATTCATTTAAAAGGCTATGTACTGACTTTTTAAAATTTGTCCTTTTTTGGATCATTTTTCAGGCACAAAGAGAAAGCCCAATTGGTTAAGTGGCATGACCAATTCCATCAGTCTAATTAAAATGATTGAAGTCATATTGTTAGGAATGTTAAAGGTCTAGGTAAATGCCACATTCATGTAGGAATGCAGGCTTACAATACAAAGACAAGTAAATGCTGCAAGCATGTGAGAATGCAGTCTTACAGTACCCAATGAAATATTAGAAGAATTTGACTCCACTAAACTTTTTTTTTTCCAGAGGTGACCGCGAGGAGCTAGAGTTGCATTTTCGACACCAGAAAGGCCAGTGAACCAAACTGGACGAGCCGACATCAACTGGAATAATTTAAATTTAAATAATTTAAATTTAACATTAAAAAATATTTTAAATAAACTGTGCAAATGAAATGTTCAGCTTTTGGACTTCAAAGTAAGAATCTATCGCGACAAATTTCAATTACGACACAATTTAACCACACGTTGGAAATATCTCTCGTTTACAAACAAAATACAGCGTACCCGTAATAAAAATGCTGCAATTGAATACGATATGTGAAACAAATTAATGAGAAAAAAAAACCTCCGAGAATGCAACCAAATGCAACACGCCGTGCTCCATCTTAACAGTTATTCTCTACGGGGTTGACATTCTGGTAAACACGAGTTTCCGGTAAAGGTAGAAGCAATCTTCCAAATAATTAATCTGTTTGATTTAGTCTTTTCGATTTCCGACCGATACTGGTCTTTCAATTGAGAGTAAGTGAAACAAAATAATGCAAATTAATGAGAAAAAACCTTCGGGGATGTACCAAAATCCAAAATGCCGGCGTGCCTCTAACGCGCTATGTGTAATGTGAAATCGAGACGGTTATGTCATGTCTACGGGGTTTAATTTCGAGAAAACACGATATACTGCTAAAGACAGAAGCAATCTTCCAACATTCAGAATTTTTGCATGGTATCAATTCATTATATTCTCTTTTAATAAATAAAAATTTTTGCTTTTCTTTTCTCTTTGCTTTTTCACACAAACATTCTCCAAACTCATTTCTTCTAAAAAAAAAAAAAAAAAGCGGTAAATTAATTTCTGCTTATATGAACTGCAACTTTTGTCAGATAGTTATGAATAGGCCCCGGATATTTATGCAACATAAAATTCGTTTTATGCGCATAAAATATGCACAAAAAATTCCATTTCATGCAAAATAAAAATAAAAACATGCAAAATAAAAAAAAAATTTGAAAAATATGCATTTATAGCCAATTTCAGCTTTTTATTGAATACAAATAATTCCAATGCATTTATCCATTCATCCGGGTCTTACTCCTCACTAAATTAATCAAAACCGATTTTAACGTGATTTACTCGTGACAACCGACACAAAAAAAATTGAAATTCTCCACAAAAATTGTTATCCAAGAGCCATCTGTCCTCTTGCACCCCCACAAACAGTGGGGTGGTGAGGAGGGGTCATTGTGACGAACTGTTGGGGTCGTCATGCTTTTCCTCCCCCTCCCGGCGACCACCACAATATTTTAATCCGCTCCAGCTTAAACCATTCGAGGATTAAACCCAGAAAACCAAAAATTCCACAATTTACGACGAATAAAAAATTAAAAACCAACATTTTGGAATTCCCCAACAAAAACCGACCTTTTCTCCTTTTCCCAACGCCATTTTTTATTCCACAATTTCGATTATGATTCGAACGAAGCCGAGGCTCAATGGGGGGGATTTATTGCGCGCCATCTGTTGCTCCTTTGTGACCCAAGTGGGACGGATGGCGGACCATCCTCTCACTTTTTCCTCACTCCTTAAACAACCACCGCACGAACAAATTTCGCACTAAAAACAGCAAAACAAAAACACACACGCGTGGCGAATTCGAATACCCACTTCCGGCGCACGTTTTCGCATTTAAACCGATTAGTTTGGACACACTAATTGGCGTGCAACGTCCAGCTGCGATTCGCTATTTATTTCTATTAAATATTTGTATTTACGAATTTTCGTGTCGGTTTTAGTGATGCGCTTTGATTGCGGGTTTTCCGAGCGAGCGGGCACGGAGAACGGGCGGACGCCGCACCTGTCGGGGCCGACGGCAGCTGCGCGCTCGAGCGGCGCGAGTGAATGGCGACAAAACGGGCGGAAAAACCGCACGAATCGCGAATCACGTTCGAATGAGGCGCTCGCCGGCTCCCTTCTCCATCTGGCCTGCGAAAATACGCCTCGCTTCATACAGAGACGACATGGCCACGTGTAATCCCGCGCTTTAACCCCTTTACGCGCTCGTAATCCGCCATGTCGCCGCTCGATTTGCATAAATGCTCCCAATCAAAACGCTCCATCTACGCCTCACCCCTTTCGCAGGGCGCCTTTGTCCGGGGAATAAAAGGCGAAACGGTGAGAGGAAAGCGGAAGAGGGAGACGGAAGGAAAAAATTTGCGAATTTTAGTGTTTGAGTAAACAAGTGTGCGGCGATTGGTGTCGTGCTGGGATCGGGGCGGGTGATGGCGCGTGTCCGCCCGTAATCGGCATTGGGGCTCGGCGGGCGCGTGGGGGATCGAGACACCAGTTTTGTCCGTACTTAGAGCGCTTTTGTGTTGGCAAAGAGGGGAGGCGGATGGGGATGGGGGAGTCGCGAGTTGATGGCATGCATAATCAATTTTTTTTTTTTTTTTGTAATATATTATAATATAATATACAGAAAATAAATATAGATTTTTCTACACAATGTATAAAAATACTCGTATAATAAATTGAAAATTAATATATACACAGCGAGTGCCCTACACATACAGATGTTCGACTTACGGAGTTTCGATAACCGGCTGGTCGCGTTCAAAAATTAAAATACTTGTGTTTTAACAATTTTAGTTTAAGTGTATTTTAAGTTTAAATTTCGAGCGTGAGAATTTTAATTTAATTTTGCTTCAATTTTTACAAAACTTATTCTACAGTCGAAAGTCTTTATAACGAATCGGTATTAGGTATTCGTTATACCGATAATTCGTTATATCGCGATTCGTTATAAAGAGTTTCGACTGTACACAAACGTAATGCATAACCACACTCAAAATCGAAGTAAAATAGAGTTCAGTAAAATTGTATTTTAGTTTGTATTTTTACCAATTTTAGTTTCATAGACAGGAAATGATGTCATTTTTCTTTTAAAATTCAATTAAATGCAAATTTGATTTTATAATTTAATTAACGTGAATAAAAATATCTTAAATCCCCGATTATTAGTGTACGGTAAATCACTTACTGCATATAATTAATAAATAAATAAACAATAAATAAATCCAAAGGCACTCGTGACTAGATTAGTAAGTGTTGCGTATTGTCCTGCGACGAGTCGAAGCAAAAGAGTTCCTTACTCGACTTGTTCACCCACTCGGTGCACGTCGCCGCCACGCTCAACGCATTACTAGCGCTGCAGCTGAGCAGCCCGTTGCGAAAATCGTGATGCGTGAGCGGCGCAGGCGCGGCGGCCGTCCCGTCGTCCGCGCACTTCGGCTCGCCGATGTTGAGCGTGTTGCTCAGCGCCCAGATGTAGTTGTGCGCGAACCGCAGAGTCTCGATCTTGGTGAGCTTGGTGTCTTCGGGGAACGACGGCAGCACGGTGCGCAGGCGGTCGAGCGCGTGGTTGAGCATGTGCATGCGATTCCGTTCGCGGTCGTTGGCTTTGACGCGTCGGCCGCGCTTCGTGCGCACCGCGTGGTCCGGGTTCTTTGCGCGCGATTTGCTGTAGCGCTTCCGCTTTTTCGTCGTGTTGGCGGCGGATTTGTCGTCGAGGTCCTCATACTCGAGGTCGAACGAGGAGCGCGTCGAAGAGGGTTTCTCGACGGGGGAGTTCATCGTGGATTGCCGGCACCCATCGGACGCCTCCCGCAGGCCGACTCGTGTCCGACATGCGTCCAACGGCGACTCGGTTTCCTCTGTGATTCTCGCTCCCCCTCGCTCGGTGTCCTCGGCACGTGCCGGGTTGACGTCACGGATGTGTTGTGGTGCCAATCACGGGTTGGCCTCCCTCGCGCATGCGTGTTGTGGGGAAGGGTGGGTTGTGAACAAAAAGTTGGAAGCTGGGAGAGGTAATGGTGGATAATTGGATAAATGGTTGGTGGGGGATGGGATTTTGGAGGAAAAAAGTGGAGGTAAAAAATGGGGTTTTAAAATTGTGGGGTCATGCGAGAGCGTCAGGTATGAGGAGCTGGAAATTGGTTGGGACAGGTTTTTTTTTTTTTTTTTTTTTTTTTTTTTTGGGTTGTTTGAGGGGTAGGGAATGGTGGGGATGTCGTGGGAGTGGAGATTTGGATTTCGAATTTTATGTGGAACCTCGTGAAATTTGAGGTGTTTTGTATTTTTAGGAAATGTTGCAAATTGTTTTGGGAATATTGTGGGAAATCGAGGCGAATTGTGGAAAATTTAGGTATTTGTTATGAAAATTTGTGGTAAAATCACGCAAAACCTTGCAAATTGTAGAAAAATAAACCAAAATTGTAGCAAAATAAACAAAATTGCAGCAAAATCAACCAAAATTACGCAAAATTGACCAAAATTGTAGCAAAATCGACAAAAATTGTAGCAAAATCAACCAAAATTCTAGCAAAATTGTGCAAAATCTTGCGAATTGTAGCAAAATCAACCAAAATTGTAGCAAAATCGACAAAAATTGTAGCAAAATTGACAAAAATTGTAGCAAAATCGACCAAAATTCTAGCAAAATCGTGCAAAATCTTGTGAATTGTAGCAAAATCAACCAAAATTGTAAGAAAATCGACAAAAATTGTAGCAAAATCGACCAAATTCTAGCAAAATCGTGCAAAATCTTGCGATTTGTAGCAAAATCAACCAAAATTGTAAGAAAATCGACAAAAATTGTAGCAAAATCGACCAAATTCTAGCAAAATCGTGCAAAATTTGCGATTTGTAGCAAAATCAACCAAAATTCTAGCAAAATCAACCAAAATTCTAGCAAAGTCAACCAAAATTGTAGCAAAATCGATCAAAATTGTAGCAAAATCGACAAAAATTCTAGCAAAATCGTGCAAAATCTTGCAAATTGTATCAAAATAAAAAAAAATTGTAGCAAAACAAACAAAATTGCAGCAAAATTGACCAAAATTGTAGCAAAATAGACAAAAATTGTAGCAAAATCGACCAAAATTCTAGCAAAATCGTGCAAAATCTTGCGAATTGTAGCAAAATCAACCAAAATTGTAGGAAAATCGACAAAAATTGTAGCAAAATCGACAAAAATTGTAGCAAAATCGACCAAAATTCTAGCAAAATCGACCAAAATTCTAGCAAAATCGTGCAAAATCTTGCAAATTGTATCAAAATAAAAAGAAATTGTAGCAAAATCGACAAAAATTGTAGCAAAATCAACCAAAATTGTTGCAAAACCGACCAAAATTGTAGCAAAATAAACCAAAATTATAGCAAAATCGACCGAAATTGTAGCAAAATCAAGCATAATTTTGTAAATTGTAACAAAATTAAGCTAAATCAAGTGAAATCTTGCATAGAAATTCGCCTGAAACTCTCGAATGTTCAAATCCATCGAAAATCCCTGAAAAATGTAGAGTAATCCTTTGAAATCTTATAAATTTCGGCTATCGGGGCGATCTGGTGGTTGAAATTGGAAGCAGGGACAGCTGGCGGAACGGGTTGGGTTGTTTTCTCGGCAGATCATTTGTGGGATTTGTATTTGTAAGTATTTAGTTTAATTTAAAGTTTTTTGACATTCAAATAATTTTAAAAATATTTGTTTTTACAAATAAAATACAATTTAGTTTAATTTATTTTCTATTTAATTAATTAATTTTATTTTTTTTGTTTTTTTAGCAATCATTCGTAGCCATTTAATTCTGGATAAATAATCAATTCAACTAGATTTTTAAAACAAGATAAAATAAAATGTTGTGGCGTCTGAAATGATGACGCGTTACTTATTCCTGGTGATTTTATTACAGGGAGACAGCCGTATTCCAAACATTTACCTCTTTAGTCACACGACCAAAATCGAATAAAAGCGACCAAAATCGTGTCATAAACAGGTTTTATACAGGGTGGTTCAGAAAGTCTGGTTCACAGTAAATAATTCCCAAACCGTTTTAGATGTTGATTTAGCAAAATGATTGTCAGGGTAGTTGTTTGGAGAAATCCAATTATGACATCTAACTTGACCTCAGAGGTCATCTTCAAGGTCATTCATCTTGTAACTCAAGAACCGTGACAGATAGAGAGAAAAAGTAAATTAGAAAGTTGTAGAGCACCATCTAATTAGTCTAGAACTGTTCATAAAAAATATCTAATGTAATTCAGGCCCAAAGTGGTTCTACCAAATATTAATCAAACTGACTAATAAACAAAAACCCACATAACTTTAGAACTAATTGTTAGATTGTTGTAAAATGTGTTGTGTAATTTTGTTTTAACCTGATTTATGTATGTGTAAAATATAAATATTCTGAGTCGGATAAAAATAAAATTATAATAAAAGGTGTCTGTCCTTATAATTTTGTAACAGACTGTATTGAACAATATTATGTCCCTTTGGTAACCAGTGTGATTGGTGTGGCCAACACTTCTCACCCAACCAAGGTGGCCGCTTATAACGAAAAATGTGTTGTTAGTCTTATCACGTACGGTACGTGCTTATGTCGTGATTGGTCAACGTTCGCTTTTAAAAAACTTCCGGCGCTGCGACAATGCCAAATGGTAGGCGTGTGAAATTAAAACGTCCTGTGGTGACCCTGAAGTGTTTTTTGTGTTTTTAATAAATGAAAAAGTCACCACTTAAGAAATTGTATATTTTTATATTATTTTGGTTTAGCACACGCCAAACCAAGTTACATAATTAGGGAAGGAGAACTCCCCTAGCATGTTTCACCCCAATTTGGCTGGGGTGAAGCCGTTAATTAACTGTTTTGGTGCAACAAATCCTTTGTTGCACCAAACCAAGCTAATTGCGCAGCTTTACTGCGCAGATCCGAAGTGTGCCAGGCCTGCAGGTGCAGGAATGCCACACTTCTGCACCAAACTGAGCTCAGGGCACACGGTTAGTGCGCAGAACTGAAGTGGGCCTTGGCACAATCCACCCTCTTTTGAACCAAAATTAGCCTTCTGAGCACATTTGGTGCGCACAACCAGAGAGTGCATAAAACCCCAAATTTTGGCGGTTTGATTCACTCTTGACATCATTTCACCAACAACAACAACACACAAGATCACTGCTTAGAACTTCACTGAATTCAAGTATTGACCGTGTTTAAGTTTTGGTGAGTTGAGATTACGCTGTTTCCACTGATATTCTGGTGGAACCAGCCACATTTGCGCTCGTGTGTAGCAGGCACCGTCTGTTACACGCACATTTACGAATCTCGGATAACGCCCGAGAAACCGCTCACCGTCGACCATCGTTGAGTCTCGTTGACTTGTTTGAGACTCACCATCGCCGACAGAGCAAACCGCTGCTCGTGAACCATCGTGAACGACTGTAGGCCACCGCGGAGTCCCACCGAAGCTTGCAGTCTACGCCATGGTCTATGCCATGGAATTTTCACCCGCTCACTGCCGATTATTGTGTGCTCTGTCGACTTGTCCGGGCACACCGTCATCGTCACAGCAACACACTCGCTCGTGAACCATCCCCGCTATCTGTAAGACACCGCGGAGTTCCAAATAAAGTTATTTTGTCCTTTGTATTCAACCAAAACTGTATTCTCATTTTTCAAACACCCCTAGATACTTTTTTTACCAGGAAAACTACCGAGACCACCAAAGCCAGGAAAACTACCGAGACCACCAAAGCCAGGAAAACTACCAAGACACCAAAATATAGGTGTTACATGGTAGACGTTGCCCACACTGCCGAAGTTTCGGAAAACTATGGATGGTTAACATTGTGGTGACCCCGGTGGTCACCAAAGGGTTGAATTAATTTCTTCCCTTATCAGAAATGTGTCTGAAAGTATTTTTTATATTTTATATTTTTTATGTTTGTCTGGTTGAGGAAATCAGGCAAACTTGGAATCATGTGGGTGGTTGCCAGGACAACCAGCCCATGAGCTTTTTCCAACAGGAAATGCTTCCTGTGAGGAGTGAAAACTCCTCAGGCTAAACCTTGTAGCCATTTGAAAAACAACATATTTGATATTTATTCAATATTTCTCCCTCACTTTAAGATTAAATTAGTTAAGATTTTTACTAAGTATTTTAGTAGGTGTAAGATAAGTCCCGTCGCGGCACTAGTGATTCCAAGTAGTACATGTACAGATGATGACAATGAACAAATGCCAAGAGCAGATGAAGAAATTAAAGATTCATTCTAACAAAGAACAAATGTTCAATTAATTTAAAACTGTTTAAAATGACGAGTCTGTTCAAAATCACGAGTCTGCATCTCAGTTGGTCACACTTTTTTTTAGGATTCCGGAGGGCGCAAAACAGTAGTGCCAAAAAATGGTACACTTTGTATTAAATCCCAGTTCTGGACGCTTTTGTGTAAAAATTGCCGGTATAAGATCGACTGTAG
Source organism: Strigamia acuminata (assembly GCA_949358305.1). Lineage (NCBI taxonomy): Eukaryota > Metazoa > Arthropoda > Chilopoda > Geophilomorpha > Linotaeniidae > Strigamia > Strigamia acuminata. The sequence continues at coordinate 49,701,656 of OX442314.1, forward strand.
TCGAACTAATAGACGGGATGATTAAGTTGCTTCCTAACCAGGAACAACCAGAGACAATTATCATTCTTTCAGAGAGTGGAGCACATTCTTTGGTGCTTAGTAATTTCCCGTACATTACTATTATTGACTCAGCACTAGGTTTTCACCGAATAAACAGGTCGTTTAGTTCGTGCAACAACAAGTTTTTTTAAACCACCTGACAGTTAATTGTTTTAGTACTGTTACTACTGTACAAATATTAAAATATGTTATACATTTTTATCTTTAATGTGAATATTACAAATGTAATGGGTCAGCATGTAGTACACGAGCCAAGTAGTTTAATTTTGGGACTCATTTAGGGATAATTTCCCAGTGTATTTGCTGTTCATTTTTACCTTGTATGATTTGAACTATTGCTGTTGAATTTTATTTGTTGTTTAGATATTCTGTGTATTTTAATTCTTGTGTTCAGAAGTGACAGTTGTTTTTGAAACTTGCTAAGAGTTTGTAAGAGCCAACCTAGCAAAGCAAGCAAACTCGCAAACTCGCAAACTGAAAGTCCTCAAACACTTATGAGGACAGAAGTTATATTAAAATTTCAAATTTATAATAATAATTTCATAATAATAATAATAATAATTTAAAATTTATTCACAAGTTGCCTACAACTACCTCTCATGCAGGTAGTTCTCTCGAGGAACAAAATGGAAAATTTAATATGCTTTTTGTATTCAAATTGTTTCCAAGTGTTTTGATTGTTAATTTTCTTTTCTTTTCTATTATTATTATTACTTAGGTGGTGACTGTTTGTTGTGTGGCAGGCCAATTCAATCTAGCTGATCTTGTCTACGACCAATTGGGTCTACCTCCAGTAATGACCACTTTGGCGAGTCGCATTTCCAATGATTAAATTCAACAAAACTCAAACATTTCTGCAACAGTCACTTAATATTTCCATTTAACTAAATTTAAATTATTTTTATAAATCATTTATTAATTTATAATTAGCATATTTTATATTGAACATTTTATAGTTTTTGTATTTCTGTATTTTGGGACACAGAGGATTCGCCGGTGCGCGAGATCGACTATCGTCTTGTGAACCAGTCGTCCAATAACCCTGGAGTTGTCCCCTCACACGTCTTGGTCGCTTTAGGAATTGACCCCAAGGAACCACCGCGAACGAAGTCGTACCGTTTCTTACGTTGGTCGTTCTCACGAACCGCGTAGCGTACAGAACAACCCTGTTGGGATTTTGCTGAACTCGCGTGCGCCCACGATCGACTTCCCGGCAAGGAAGTCTGGACAGTTTTTCACACGTTAACGATGTTCAACAACGCCAAGGCCGGAATAAGTAAAATAAAACAACGTTGTCGAGAAATTCCAGTGGCGGATTTTTTTACAACTTGGCAACCGACTGTTCCAGCCGAATCTACCCCGGAGGCCTTAACCCGGTCTGTTCAAGAATTAACCTTTCCCCCGTACCGAAAGCAACAGAAGAACAGGTATTTCGCTATCTTCAAGCGACGTCTTCAACTGACTTGACCTGCGGATGGCTTTCACCTTTACTGTCAGGGATATACACGCGTTGGTCTACGCCAATTGTGGCGAAAGTAAGAGGATGCCATTAGCACGCACGTGGAATCCTGACATTGTTCCATTTATGGTAAAGGGACTGTCCACCCCCACTGCCAGGAATTGGGCGACGTGTCGAGAGTGTAATTTACTACACCGACGGTCAGAAGAGGCGCTGGGTGAAAACTGAGCGTTTTACTCAGAAGCAGTTTTATTGATTTTATTTCTATTTCAAGTGCCATTTTTATATTTCATAATTTTTTTTAATTTCCTGTTTTTGTATTTTCCAATGTTTGTTGCATTTTTATCCCAACTTTTTAAACGCATTTAATTTTCTCAAACTCATGTAGTGTTTATATCTTCCACCCTTCTCACCCTAAATTCCAAATCTTAAAACTTACATCTGACCCTTCCTAGAACTAACTAAATAGGAGCAGGTATCCTTCGCTCACCAATGAGAGAGCGCCACATACCCTTCCCCCCTCCTTTATTCTCTAGTCTTTTAAAATTAAAACCAGTGTTCTTTTTACAACTCACCAAGAAGGTCTCCTTTATTTTCACTACAATTTACATTTCAACCAAGACCTGAAGATATCTCTAAGTGTGATTTCACACGCTGTATCAGAACAGTAGTCTTATGAATGTGCGCGACACGCTACATGGTGGTTGGACCAAACCTCAACGACCGACCATGGTTGACCCATCAGCGTCTTGTGTTTCTCAAGATCCTTCGATCTTAAGCACAAGTCAGGCAAGCGTGTTCGTTCCCCTTTTTGAGCCAAATGTTGAAGTTTGGCCGGCATTAAGTTCAGGACGCACATCGAACCGAGAGATAATAACAAAAAAGCGAAATGTACAATATGTTGCGAATTAGTTAGTTCTCCCGGATGTGCATGCCTGATTAATGGACTGGAGGATGCCCATATTGACGTGCTGCAACCTATCATCGCAGATATATTAATGACGGAGATACGACCCCGCTCGGAGACTCAGCTTGGAGACAACATCACCTTCCATGCGGTTTCCTTGATGCGTGAGCTCGTCACCGCGCTGACTGGCTTCCAGTTTTAAGTGCCTCCGTAAGTGACTTTCCACCTTATTTTTGACTTTAAGTGAACTAAACTGACTTTTTTATCGCATAATTCTCCATACAGATTGCGTTGAAAGCGATTATTTGTTTTTTCATTTATAATACAAGTGCCATTGATTTTCCTTGACTGTGATACTTTTTATTTGTGTTTAAAGTTGCTTTATTTCCTTTTTTATTATTCTTAGCAACTGCGAATAATGTTTATATTTCGTTAGTGCATTTTTTTGAAAGAGTACTACTATAAAACTGTGGTCCTGGAAGCGTGCCACGATCCGGCATTATGTGCTCTATTTTTCCCATTGTCAACCATTATCATTTATCAACCATGGCGGCGGAACCTTGTTGGAATTAGGTCCAATGGGCATTACCAAACACGATTTTAATTCGTCTGATATTTCGCCGGTTGTTTGGCTGCTTAACACATCTTTATACTCTGTATTGTATTGCTTGGTTAGAGAATGGCAAGATCCAGCAGCACGAGGCAAGAATATGCCTCAAGAAAATGCATATTTGATTCAAACATAAACCCGAAAAGAGACCACAAAATTTTAAAAGTTGAAAAAAAAAAGCAAAGCAAAGAAAAACAAGCAAATTCATTTGAAAAGCCATCTACTGATTTTTTTTAAAATTTGTGTCCTTCATTGGACCATTTTTCCGACAAAAAGGGAAAGCCCAATTGGTTAAGTGACATGACCAATTCCATCAGTCTAATTAAAATGGTTGAAGTCACATTGCCAGGAAAGTTAAACGTCTAGGTAAATGCCACATTCATGTAGGAATGCAGGCTTACAATACAAAGACAAGTAAATGCTGCAAGCATGTGAGAATGCAGTCTTACAGTGAACACTTTTAATTCCACATTTGTAACATCCAAATTGAGTAGTATCTATACAACTTTACAGTAGCTGTGGAGTAACAACGCAAAAAAAGTGCAAATTATGTGAAAAAAATTGAGATAGAAGAATTTCCCAATAAATTAGCAATAGACTAGAGCTCGTTTGGCTCCATTGGGACTTTTTTTTTCCCAGAGGAGAGCTGCATTTTCTACACCCTTAATAAAATATTCTCAATGGACAATGATCTTGTTTGCAATTTTCTATCAATTTCACACACAACAAAGGCCAGTGAATCAAACTGGACGAGACGCCATCAACTGAAACAATTTAAATTAAGAAACATTAAAAAATATATTAAAGCTTTTGGACTTCAAAGTAAGAATCTATCGCGACAAATTTCAATTACCACAAAATTTAACCGCACACTGGAAATTTCTCTCGTTTTTAACCAAAATACAAGCGTACCTGTAATAAAAATACTGCAACTAAAATTTAGGATAGATGAAACCAATTAATGAGAAAAAGAAACCTTCGAGAATGCAACCAAATCCAACACGCCGTGCTCCATCTTAACAGTTATTCTCTACGGGGTTTACATTCTGGTAAACACGAGTTTCTGGTAAAGGAAGAAGCAATCTTCCAACTAATTAATCTGTTTGATTTAGTTTTTTCGATTTTCAAATTTCAACCGACACTGGTGTTGCAATTGAGAGTAAGTGAAACAAAATAATGCAAATTAATGAGAAGAAACCTTCGGGGATGTACCAAAATCCAACATGCCGACGTGCCTCTAACGCGCTATTTGCAATGTGCAATCGAGACGGTTATATCATGTCTACGGGGTTTAATTTCGAGAAAACACGAGATATCGATAAACATAGAAGCAATCTTCCAGCATGCAGAATTTTTGCAAGCAATTTATTATTTTCTCTTTTAATAAATACAAATTTAAAAACTAAGCATTCTCAATGGACGTTACAAATATACGACTCGTACCGTACGTATTGATGCGAAAAATTACATTAATTCATCAAAAAAAGAAACGATAATTATACACGGTATTTTTAATATTGCAGTGACATCAGGGTTTATCTTCGACCCAAATTTCCACCTGAGTCGTCGACCGAAACACATTTTCAATCGCCGAACTGCCTTCACAGTAGTAAACCTTCACTCGCTTTATTTGATCGACATTCACGTCCTTGAACGTGTCGCTGTTCAAGGAAACCGATCGCAGCGTGAGACACTCCAAACTCCGGCAATGCTTCATGGTTTTCCCGACGACTTCGCTCGAAACAAACCAAAACTCCAGCTCGCTCAAATTCTCGGCGATGTACGTTTTCGGACCCAAACTCGAGATCGTGCAGCTGTGCCACAAAGAAAGCTTCCTCAAACGATGCACGTCCGAGAACAACACGTTCAAATCCACGTTCGTCACGTTAATCAACGAGATCTCGTTCAAATACGACTTCTCCGGGCAACAGCCCAAGATGAAATGTGGCGCGACCGAACAAATCGCCTTGTACACGTCGTCGAAGCTGAAAACGTCCAAGTTCTCCTGGAACCTGTAACGACAACGACTCTCGTAAAGACTTCTATGCCATCATGACAGTTGGATATAACTATATCCATATTTTTGTAACTCTAAATAAAGTTTATCAGTTAATAAACCTCGACCATAATCAACAAGAAGATTTAATAAGCAATCAGCTGACTGCTCCTTTAGCACATTATAAATGGCATATAAATAGGCCTCGTCCTATGGCAATGGTGCCTCCCCCGGAGTATTAATGTCTGCTTACTAGTAACAGGTGATGATGTTTTCCCCCAGTCACGGACAGTCGCCATCTTACCTGAGAGAGAGAGACAGAGAGGGAGACTCTTTTGCCGTTTCCCTCCCCACGTGACGTCATTCGTTAGGAAGGGAGGTATGTTCCCCGTCTGCGTTGCCCAGACACCCCTCTCTAAAGGAAAGTATGTTTTGACCACTCCCCCATTTAAAGGGCAAGTTAGAAACGGGTACCCCGTTCGGTACAGCTGTTATGACTGGTTGCATAACAGCTGGAACCCCCTGGTGCTGTTTAGTCGCCTGCCCTGAGGGCATTTAAAGGCGTGCACCCTCTTTTTCTGTGCTGTTTGCCTACCCTTGAATATTTGACACTATACACTGTTTGTTTGATACCTTCTGGTTGATTCAATTATGTTGTGCGTCAATTGTCATTGGCGCGCAGTCAAGCATTAGCTGGTTGTCCTGCGTGCAACGACACAAACGGTAGATGGTATTTGATTACTGCTATTAATCGTAAAGTCTCTCGCGCCTGGTTAAGGTCCACGGAGAGACAGTGTGACAACGGAGGTGAAGACAGGTTTTGTTGCCTCCATCGAGATGTTTCCACCTTTTCCCTATGTACCAAGGTGTCTAAGTTTGTCTGGCCATGGCGTACACCTTGTCTGGTATAATTACTTGCGATGTCTAGTTCGCTGGTCGCAAGTCCGCCATGTTTTCAGTGAAAGGTGGTTAACTAGTTCGTCTGGCCTTTCACGCGGCAGCTAATTTACCTTTCCCGTCTCTCACCCATTTTCCAGCGTTCGCTGCCTATTCACCATGCAAAGGTGTCTAAGTCTACTGGCCTTTGCATTCCTCCTTCGCCCCATGGTTTAACATGCACACCTAGTTGTGTTACATGGGTTACTGTTATTCTTCCCCTAATCACGTTATACCTAGCTTTCTTTTCTGATCCGGATCGGAGATCAGAAGGGTTATTTGTGACAGGACCGTAGTCACAAAGAACCACAAATGCAAATCCAACCGGTTGACGTCCTGTTGGAATGAAGAGGTTATCCTGTCGCACAAGATTCAAGTGTGCACATAGTTTCTCCCTGTATAATTTGGTGCGCAGTTTCCCTGCATCGCATGTCCACATATTTAGATGTGGGTGTCACGTAATCCTGTCAGCGTAATAGCAGGCGATAGTATTGTATAATTCTCTTAATGCGAATGGGTATAATTAGATTAGCCTGTTCCAATCCTGTCATGCGCTCTGAATATATAATTACTTGTTGTTACTAATTCGATATCATTTGGCCTAGCCCTGAATAAATTTATCTCTTTATATCCTAAGTCGCAGTATTGTTGTTTATTGGTCGATAGCTAGGTTTCCCCGTCACAAACCAAAAAGCGTTCGCGTGGCCTTCGATGTCGTGCGTTTCCGCGTCGTAATTCGGCAGCAAAAGTTCCATTTCCTTGCACACTCGATCGTCGTCGCTGACGAAGCGCAGGCGCTGGAATCCGGTGTCGCCGAGTCGCACTTTGTGCACTTTGCGGCTGAAATTCACGTTCTGGTTGTGCGTTATCGGGTGGCATCGATAGCGGAGGAAGCCGGAGATGTCGTCGTACAACAATAAATGCAACTGCGGCAGGAGAAAGTACAAACTGGCCGCCATCGCGGGCGACACCGACGTGTGACGGATGTCGAGGAAGTTGAGGTTGTCCTGGATGGATTGCACTCTCCACAACGCGCTGAAGAGCTCGTCGTCGATGTGGTTGCAGCCTTTCAGGTTCAGCTCTTCCACTCGGTGGCAGTGGGTCAGAATCTGATGCACCTTGTCGTTGGTTAACTGCTCGTTGTGCGACACTGCAATGCGCTTCAAGTTCTTGAAGCAGTCGGCGAATTCGATGTCGGTGATGTCGTCGTCGGAGCTCACGAATAATTCCAAAATACTCTGTAAATTGGAGAATTAACGTTAATTGATTAAATATAAAATATGGTCAAAATCCAAAAAATCGATTCGTTATAACGAAAATTCGTTGTATCAAATTTTTCTAACATGGTCGTTCGTTATAACGAAAATTCGTTGTATAGAAATTTTCTAACATGGTGTTCGTTATTTCGAAAATTTGTTGTATCGAAATTTTCTAACATGGTTTTCGTTACAATGAAAATTCGTTGTATCGAAATTTTCTAACTCGTGTGTTTGTGAGAACAAAAATTCGTTGTATCGAAATTTTCTAACATGGTGTTCTATGGCCGACCAACCAAACCAGTCATTTTTAGGTATTCGTTATATCGATGATTCGTTATATCGCGATTCGTTATAAAGAGTTTCGACTGTAAATGATATTTTCAACCATTTTACTCAATTTTGCAAAATGAATATTTAAAATGCACTTTTTATATTTATATTTATATTTACGTCTTTTGCGTTGGTTGAAATCACTTGGCATAATTGCTGCAGATTTATTCCTATCAGCCAACTTTTGTACAGACTGCGGCAAGAACATTCCAGTGTCCACATGGCCTGTCCAAACGATAACGGTCCATTTTGCAGCATGCACATGATAATGTCAAACGACATGTCAGGAGCTATTTCATGATAAACAATAAAGAAATTGAAAAAATAACGAAACAAAATTAAATAAAATTTCAAAAAATACTGACGCAAGGTTAAATATTGTTCGTATTTTTCTCTGAGTTCACCGACATTGATCGCCTCGTTTTCCATTGAGAAATTCCACGCATTTAGCACGACCATTGACACTTCGTTAATGGCCAATTCGCTCAAAGAAGCAAAAATGTCGATATCTCCATCGGCCATCATCTCACTGTGACTGCAGTATGTTTATTTTTAACAAACTCTATGCTCTATTTTTCCTCTTGAAGCAAGAATCAGTAGGCTTAAATCTGTAAATGGCACCTCATTGCATTGTTGATATTTCTGTGATTATTGCATTGATTTGTTGAATTCTAAATTAATTTTGTTACGACCATGTTACAGAGGGGTTATGTAATTTATGGACGGCCCCTAATAGTGATTAGTGTAATTTGGTTCTTTTGTATCTTTTGTATCGTAGAAACCGTTAAAGAAGTCTTAAATTCGACAATACTTATGGATATAATAAATGGTTTGGAGAAGACCCAAAACAGTGATAAAAATACGTTCCTGGAAAATTTAAGTGTTGTAGATACTCTTCCTATTATTCCCAATAGTTCAAATCATATAGAATTTCTCTACCGGTATTTACCGGTATTAAAAACCGGTATTTTTAATTAAAAAAAAACCAAATACCGAATACCGTGAATACCTTCTTTAGTTCGGTATTGTGTACCAGTTTTTATTGGGAGAAAAATATGGAAAACACCGCCGAAATATTTCATTTTAGGAATGGAAATGGTCAGGTTTTAACACTATTTATTGTTAATTAATTATTATTATTGTTTTTTATATTCCAATAGAATTCCAATAGAATTTCGAGAGCTGAATCGTCAAGAAAATGCGAGATGGACGTTGAGGAGAAATCAACTGGGATTACACTGTTTTTCAGACCAACCTTCTTTCAGTCTGTTGTGTATTGCGCATAAACAACATAAACATAAAGGCAGTAAGTTGCCTAGCAACTTCTTTCGATGCAATAAACAGTCGACTACGAAATTCCAACCTGTTTGGTTGTGCAATCAAACTTGGCGAATTCGGACAATGGTTGATTAAAATCGCAAATATCTCGAGAACAAAGGCTCGGATTGTCAAAAACTAAAAACTAAATTTAGCGAGAAAAACTGCACTAGAAACGTTAATTAAACAACCCTGCCCATAGCTAATGATTTATGTATATTTAATTTTGTGCGCGTATACATTTTTTTAGACACTTTTCGTAACCCTCCTTGTATTGTCGAGCCGGTTTTATGTTGGCCACCCGGTATAACACATCGTGTCATTGCTCTGCCATTTGCAAGTACTGATCGTGTTCCGTTTGGGTGAATCAAAATTTCTTGCTATGTTTGCACAGTTTGCAAAGCTATCGCCATCGCCATTGACAGTGTGAGTACGAGGAGAAGACGCCCCGCTAATGCACTTGTGGGGCCATCCGGAATCGTTTTTCAATGTGTAAAGTTAAATTTTGTCAGTTATTTTACCCGCCATTTTGTCTTTCTTGCTTTATCTTTCTTGCTTTATCTTTCTTGATTCTTTCTCACTGTCTTCTTTTACATTGTAAAATGGCGACTCCGCAACAAGAGAAACGACTACGAGGACGACCAGCTACGAAGAGTATGGCAGAAGATCAACCTACTGTTGAACATGATGTATGATATATCATCACTAAACGGTCAGTCTGGATTCAGCATTCCGACTGCGAGCGATTGCTCGAAACAAGGCAAAAATGACTTGAATAAAAACTTACAAACTCAGTCACCGAGTGTTTCACACTGTTTGCTATCATCACCGTTACCGCTGCGGGAAGAAGAAGAACCGAATGACCAGGAAGAGAATTCCAACATGGAGGTTCTTCCTCACCGGTTGCTAATAAAATTACATGGTAATTTTTGAAATGTATTAATTGCTTAAAATAATTCCTTTTGCTTAGGTTTTAGAAATTGTAACATGATAGTGATCCAAGTTACCCTTGATGAGCAATCTCGTTCTCTTTCTGTCAGCTATGACAGTATTCAGACTTCATTCTGATTGGTCCATTTTGGATTACGCTTAAGATAGCAGCGCCTTAACGATGGTTGTGTGATACGTATTTATCATTTTAACCCTTGAATTGTAATAATTATTTCTAGTGTTCGTTGAGTTCTTTTTGGTTAAAATGATTATTTATTGTGCATATTATTCTATAAATTCAACATTACATCTATTGAAATACTCTGTATGTGATGTTACTATAGCCTATTTGGTACAATCTCTTTTATTTCTCACCTTTTGTGTAAGGTTTTTTTAGTTATTAATTCTGGCACCTTGCCACTCTGTATGTTTGTTACTTGACGATCACCTTATCAACGATTGTATAAATCAAGCTTTCTTATTGTAAAGTTTTCTTATTGAGTTGTAATTCCATTCTTTTTGCTTTTTGTATTCCATCAAGCCTTGAATAAACATCGTGATGTTTTGTTTAGAGAGGTTTTGTTTCCTTTAGTCCTAAAGAGCCGAGTGGTTGGCGAGTTACACGTTATATCACGGCTGCTAGCTACACACCCTGCGTCCATTTTTTTATTTTTTTTATTTTGACTCCAGGTGTTTAACGTGTAACGTGATTTTGGACAATAAAAACCGCCGAAACATCGTCGACAAGGAATGTAAGAATTGCCTAAAAAAAACCTCCAAAGTTAGTTTTTCAAATTGTGTAAAAAAAAAATTTTTAATTTTTAATTTTTATTTAGAGTGGATATTCAAAGTTCAATCGTCTTGTGACAGAGTCCGCAATTGCGTTCGAAACGGCAACCCCATCAGGTACGACACTGCGGCGTCCGATGGCTAGACGGAATTGATGACGTCATGATGACATTGATCCCATAACTGTTGCAGAAATCCACAAAACAATGGATTTAAAACAGTCGTGATGTGATTGAGATTATTCGAACGACAGCTTGGGAGACCACTATGCACAGAAAGGGAATCGGCATGAACTGACCACCGAGTACTCACCGCTGAGCACATGAACAAAACCGTAACCGAGGCAATGCAAACGTTGTTAGTAGACTCAAAGTTGCCACAAGAGTTTTGGAGTAAAGCCATCCTTTTGGCAGCCCATTTGCGCAACTGGTGCAAGACAAGCACACATCGGAAGAAGCCTTATGAGCGCTGGACGGGCTTTGTACCTGGAGATGACTTGGCTGTCAACGCCGATTCGGTGATAAACCGTGTGCTTTTTAGCATGAGAGGGCACCGCAACACACAACCAACATTACCAATTTGTTACGCACAAAATGTCTTGCAGAAATAAAATGGAATGGTGAGAACAAAACTGTTGTCCTAACTCTTAGCAACAACAATAACAAAAGTCCTTAGCGACTAACAAACTGACGTAACTTAAATATAACTTTGTTGGTGCAGTTTTATAATTTGGAAAAGAATTCTACTCATTCATCATTTTCATTCATAATCATCCAACAAACATACATGTCAATTTATTGTTGTTCTTACAATTCAATTCATTCATGGTTGCTACAATACAACCATTCATTACAACAACTCATTGTAAACCGAAATAACTCTAACACTCGCCCATATTAAATACTTAATACATTCATATAAAATTTACAATTAGTTTTCATCCAAAACATTAACTAATCCGACTGCTTCACAAGCTTGCTTCAACTTTATTTCAGAAACCGCCTTGGTCATTATATCTGCTAGCATCCGGTCAGTTGGCAAATAAATCACGTTGTAAACTCCTTCATTTACGTCCTGTCTAATAAAAGCAACTCTCCTATTAAAGTGCTTTGTTCTTGCATGGTAACATGGATTCTTGGTCAAATCAATAGCTGGCTGGTTGTCACAGTAGATCACTATGGGTCTCCTTTCAGTCATCAATTTTAAATCTTCAAGAACATTTTTGACCCACTTTATCTCCTTGGCAACCTCCACCAGGCCCGAGAACTCAGCTTCACAAGAGGACAAGCTGATTAAACTCTGCTTCTTTGCTTGCCATGTAATCGCTGTCCCATTCAATGTAGTAATGAATCCTGCGAACGATTTTGCGTCCGCATTGCAAGCGTTCCAGGAAGAGTCTGTATACCCGATCAGATCTTGACCAGAACTTGTGTAACTCAACCGATAATTCACGGTTCCGATCAAGTACCGTAGTATTCTCTTCGCAGCAATCCAATGGGCCTCCTTGGGGTCATTCAGCCACTGTGAGAGAAAAGATACCGGAAACGCAATGTCAGGGCGCGTGCCCTGAGCAAGGTAAAGTAAGGCGCCGATCAGTTCTCTATACGGCTTATCGCTTGCTGATGGTCCCAAGGGGTAATCCGGAGCATCTAACTTTTGTGACACTTCCATTGGAACCTTCACAGTCCTCGCTTGGTCCAAACCAAACTTAATTGCTAACTCCAGAATATATTTGGATTGATCCAAGGTGATTTGATTTTTCTTCATATTTTGAATTATTCTTATGCCTAATAAACTCTTTATCTCGCCCAAATCTATCACCTTGATGCGTCGTCGTATCTTGGCCATTAATTGATCTAATAGTTCACTATTGTTGTCCAAGGTCACTAAATCGTCCACATATGTCGCCATAATTATTGTTGACCCTCCATGTCTGTAAATATAAACACATTGTTCAGTGGGGTGCTTAAAGAAACCAACTTTCAAAAGTTCTTCTTCTAATGTTTTGTGCCAGGCACGACCTGCCTGTGGCAGCCCATATATTGCCTTTTGTAATAGGCAAACCTTATCACCAAATACTTCCATTCCTTTTGGTAACTCCATATAAACCGTCTGTCCCAGCTTTGCGTGAAGGTGAGCAGTCTCTACGTCGTGATGCTTGACTCGAAAATGGTACATCACTGCCAATGCCATCAAAATGCTTATTGTCGCAAGTCTGACCACCGGAGAGAAAGACTCATCGTAGTCGACACCCTTATAAATATTATAACCTTGTGCTACCAAACGCGCTTTGTAGCGTGTTACTTGTCCTTGCTGGTTGGTTTTCACTGAATAAATCCAACGTGATCCAACCACCTTGGCATCTTTGGGTCGGTCCACTACATCCCAGGTGTGTTGTTGGGCATGGGATTGGATTTCTCTCTCCATTGCCCGCTGCCACTGGGTAGATTGGTCAGACTCCATGGCTTGCTTGTAAGTCTTCGGTATTAATATACCTTTCTCTTCAGCAATTTTCGCCTCATTTATTAAATTTGAAACGTCAGGGTCCGGGCTTGTCTGTCCACCTCGTCTTTGTCTTGGTCTTTGCCCTGGGTCATATGGGACATATCGGTCCGGGGGCCTCCTCGTCCTTAACGGGTAACGGCGCTCCGGTCCGATTTGACCCGTCCTGGTGGGCATCCTGAATTCTGGTGGGCCCGGAACCTCGTCATAAACTACTGGAACTTGATCTGTTCCATGTAGTTCCTCTTCGTCCACTGTTCGACCGGTCAGCGATTGCGGCTGCTCTTCTGTTTTGAGCAATGTCGATCCTCTCAGTTCCTCGTTGAATTTGACGTCCCTTGCAACAAAATATTTGCCTTTGGCTGGATCAAAAAACTTCCAACCTGCTACTTGAAACGGGTATCCCAAGAAAATGGCTTTTCGGGCTGTTGGGTCCAGCTTGTAGCGATTCTGTTTGGGTATCCACGTGTAAGCTACGCATCCGAAGATCCTCATATTGCTTACATCTGGCTTATGCCCTGTTAGCCTTTCAATCGGTGTTTCAACGTCAAATCTCCGCATTTTCGATCTATTACACGCGTAGCTAGCTGTCTCAACTGCATCCTGCCAGAACCGCATCGGTAGTCCTGAATCCAACAAGAGAGTCCTTGCCGCGTCCAGTAACTTCCGGTTGGCTCTTTCTGCGACGCCATTTTGGGAAGGGCTCCATGGGACTGTTAATTGGTGGTGAACACCACGCTTGGCCAATAAAGTTTTAAACCTTTCGTTTAAAAACTCGGTCCCGTTATCACTACGCAACCGCTTAAGTTTACCGCCAAACTTATTTTCAAACATGATTAGAAAATTTTCAAATTCACCTACGGTTTGTGATTTCTCCTTCAGAAATCTCGTGAAAATCGCTCTTGAAAAATCATCGACGATTGTGAATATGTATCTACTCCCTAATGTCGATGCAGTACGGAAGGGGCCACACAAGTCAACGTAGAGCATCTCGAATGGCTTAATTGCAGTAATATTATTCATAGGCTTGAAAGGGGCCCTGATCTTCTTGGCCAATGCGCATTTATCGCATATTTCGGGTATTTTGGCATCATTTAAATGCATCCCCTTTACCATATCTCTGCTCCAAAGTTCTTTTAAGGAGCGATAGCCCAAGTGAGCCATCCGTCTATGCCAAGTGACCAGTGGTAATCGCCCAGAAGATGTCTGTATGCGACCAGGGTGGGCCAATGATGACATTCCTATGTTCATTCTCCGTGGTCCACTCATCTCATTCGAGGCGCTGTTGACTTGAAGTAAACCATTGACCTTCCGTGCTTGAAACACTTTTATCCCATCTGACGTTTTGACTTCACAAATTCCATCGCCAAAACATACTTGAAATCCTAGGTCAATAATTCTTCCGACTGATAATAGGTTAGTCTTCAGTGAAGGCACCAAATTCACGTTGTCCAAACGTATCAACTTTTTCTCGCTGCCCAATGATGTGGTCAGCAAGACTGTGCCATATCCGGTTGAATGCACTTTTCGTCCGTCCGCCAAAAAAATATCTTTACCTTGACTCATATTCAGGTAATTAAAACACTCAGCATTGTTTGCCATATGGGATGAGGCTCCCGAGTCCATGAACCAAATGTTCGAATCCCATTTTGTCTTTGTAACTTCAAAATTATTTCTATTCGTCGACATGGCATGCTCGACCACGTAATCGAGGTCAGACAGTTCCCTGCTGGCTCCATTTGACTCCTGTGTTACTAAATTCGCACCTTGATTGCGTGCACGTCCAAAACCCCGATTAAAACCACGTGCTCTGCCACGTCCTCGTCCTCGAAAATCGGCCACCGCAGCAGGATCCACTGGTTGTCGGCATTCAGCATACCGGTGGCCAATGCGGCCGCAATTCCAGCACTTTGGGCCACCCCTGCCGCCGAATCCCCGACTTCCGCTCGCAACTGCCATTGGACGCCGTCCATTGCCTCTACTGGCACCTCTCGTCCACGTGGCGCTTTCGATCCGCGCATCCACCGTCGTTTCGATACCGTTCTTCCGAATCTCGGCGGCCAACAGTGCACGGCGGAGCGTGAGTAATTTTAATGTGCTCGTTCCAGCCACGTCGCAGCTTGTCATCACGTTTGCGTAATCAGCGCTTAATCCGCGTAAGATGTGTGCGCACAGTTCATGTTCCTCAATTATGACGCCTATTGAACTCAATTCCTCCCGAATTGACACCATTTTGTCCAAATATGTCGCAATAGTTTCGCCTTGCTTCATAACCATGTGTCCCAATTCGACCCTTTTCTGCACTTTTAACTCAGCCAAATCGCCTTGGTTTTCAGTCTTCAATGCTGTCCAGGCCTCCTTGGCTGTATCCTTATTCAATACATGTCTCAATTGTGCTGAATCAATTGTCTGCAGGATTAAGTTCAATGCCTCAATGTCATTCAAATTCCATTTATCTTGCCTTGCTTTAAAATCCACGTCGCTCTCGCCCAGCGTTTTAATCGGTTGGTCATCTTTAATGACCGTCCAGACATCTTTTGCTCTAAGCAATGTTCTCACGCGGTACTCCCACGACGGATAGTTCTTCCCGTTCAGCTTCTCGACGTACGTGAGCGACTGCACATCTGATTTTGTCGCCATTTCCGAACGTTGCGACTCGTTTCAAAAAACTCACGGAAAAAAAATACCACTTGGTTTCACAGTCAGTTCATTTCTTGCACCTTTCTTATTATCCAAGCAGCTTTCTCACGTAACTGGGGCCCATAACCCATGTTGGTGCAGTTTTATAATTTGGAAAAGAATTCTACTCATTCATCATTTTCATTCATAATCATCCAACAAACATACATGTCAATTTATTGTTGTTCTTACAATTCAATTCATTCATGGTTGCTACAATACAACCATTCATTACAACAACTCATTGTAAACCGAAATAACTCTAACAAACTTTCCCCCCCCCCCTGAACTCATTACCATTATTCTCTGGTAATTGGTTTTACTCCTAACAGTTCCCTAAAATTTCTCAACGTGACTTACTTGTTAGGCTAAAGGCTTTGTGAACAGATCAGCTTTGTTCTCCTCGATTGGAATAAATTCCAGTTTGATTTTCGTCGCCTTTATCTGTTCTCTTATGTAGTGTAACCTCTTGACAATATGCCGTGATCTTCGATTTTCAATGTTGCTCTGTGCAAACACTTTTGCAGGTTGATTGTCACATTTTAGTATGGTTGGTCCTTCGACTAGCATATGTAGACCCAACTCCTCAATTAACCGTCACATCCAGACTATGTCTTTGGAGCAACTAAACATTAAAATGTATTCAGATGCAATGCTACTGGTGGCTACGACTTTTTGCTTGCAGCTTTGCCAGATGATTACATTGTTAGCCAACTTTAGTAAGTTTTCACTGAAAGACTTTCTATCTTCTTTACAAGAGCCCCTGCATCTGAGAAGGCATACAATAATCCTTTCTCACTGTTACAAACCAAACCATGAGTTCTGGTTCCTAACAAGTAGCACAGGACATACTTGACCATTTGCCAATGATTCGTCTTTGGTTTGCTGTTGGACCATGCGGAATTGCTTGATTGGCCGGCAAAGGCAGCAGATCTCAATCCAATTGAGAACGTATGGGCCAATTTGAAATATCATCTGCAATCAAAAGTAATAAAGAGACGTAAGCTGTTGTTCCCCGTTATTCAGGATAGTGTCGCCGCATTGGCACATGTATCCTTGCTACAATGCCTTATGATCGAACCGCATGGGCTATATTATTTAAATTTTAATATTCAAATTTTTAACAGAAGAACTCACATAGGTACGACGTCACTATAGTCCAAGATACGTAGGACGTCAGCCCATAATATAACTAGATGCTGTAAAATAAATGCTCTGTTGCAGGTACAACTATCTACAAGGCGCCTGAAAATTCACCACCATTTCGGTAAGTTTTACATTTTTTAAAGTTTCGACTAGCATGACTGCTTGATGCTGCAAAGAATGCAGATTGCTACATAATGGACGGTACTTTTTAGGTTGTCCCAAATCGTTTTTATCAATTCGTGACACTGTTCTTCGTGAAGAGTGGGGTTGCATTTCCCGTACTGTACGCCTTAATAACATGCAAAACGCGTGTCGCGATCGAGGCTTTGCTGCGGTGTGCCATTCGACTTCAGCTGCTGCGTAGTCCAGACGAGACTTTAATTTCGGACTATGAGTCGGGATTGCTGCCGGCAATCCAGAGCACACTACCCAATGTATGACACCAAGGATGCTTATTCCAATACTGCCAGGCGCTTTGGAGGAAGGTCCAAGCAGCAAGCGCTTGGCGTGGTAACCTCGTACAAAAGTGTGCCAGGAGTGAAGATGACTGACTAGCTTGGTGAAGAAGGCCTTTTTTGAAGCCGGACCCGGAGGATATTCAAGTGAGATTTGATGCTGCACACAAGGAATTTACTACAACCAATCTGGGGACTGTCGCAGACGGAATGGTGTACCTGTTCTTGTGGTATGTCAATGAGACATGGCTGGAGCGGGTGACAGCCGAGTGCATGTCTGTCTTCTTATTTTAATACAGGTGCAACTGCTAAAGCCAAGATTTCCAGGCCAGTTGGGAATGTATTGGCTAAAACCAAGCGTTTGAGCAGACCTTCTCAGTCTACAAGCAGTGTGAGTGATGTTGAGTTGTTGACAGTTTTTGTTAAAATTTTAATCATTCGTCAGTTCAGAACATTCATTTATATTTGTTTACCGGTATTTAGTTAACTACTGTCCCCAAAGTCTACAGGAAAAAACGTTATACAATTGAGGCAACTTATTAAGAATAAGGAATCCTTCCACTCCTCACTTCAACGCAAGCTGAAGGTTTACGAATGTGTAAAACTATGAGATCATACCTCTCGAATTAGAAGGGGAATGTAATGTAATAATTTGGTCAGTATGACTTTTTCGCACCACAGGTCACATCAATTCAGGTGACCTTCTGTCGCCTTATATTTTTCCGTTGTATGACTTTGTGGTATTTTTTCATGTTCACTCAGTCAGTCTGAACTTGCCACTCATTAAAATTATTGGACTCAAGTGCTTTACTTCTACAACAGTATCTCATTATTTTGTTTATTTGTTATGCAGAAAGTATTATTCTGCTTAAAAAGTCCTGTTAAAAGTTACTACACAGTACATAATAAATCAAAGAACGAACTTGTCAAATCCTTGTTGAAAATTTGATTGAGGACAAAATGGCTGACTGTTGATTTGTGAAAAACAAAATCTGACTAAAACACTTATTTGCTAAAACGTTCCGTTTGAGTTTTTTTGCGTATATGCGTTTTAAGGCCTGTAAACACAAACACTAGTGGAGTGACTTCATGGAATATAAACACAAACACCTAAACACATTTAAATTTGTGTTTGTGACCAACTGGCGACCACCAACTGGCAACATTTAGCAGAGGATCCTCAGCAGCTGCTATGGTATACCGTCAAAGCTGCATCCTCATTGCAGCCAATCAGGACAGAGAATTATGCAAGGTGTCAGTCTGTGGCTTGACCGCCACCACCGACACAGAACAACACCAGCCATGAGTGTCTGGATGCGTTGCAGAGGTGTGCGATAAGACAATGTCAATACCAGTAACTGACGAGGTCGCTCTCCATTGGGCCATGCCACAAGGCACGGCGTAGTATAAGTTAATCGACAACACTGCCCATATGGCCCTTCACAGTGGTGAATGGGAGAAGAGCAGAGTCAACTCAAGCACTGTAAAATCATTGACCACACTGGAGCTTTCTTTTGTCATGTATGTTACGTACGGAATAAAATTTAAACAATAAGCGCAAATATAATAAGCTATCATGATTATTTTATTAAGTTTGACGTACGATCGTGGCTGGCCAAGGAACCTCCCTAGCACACGTCCTCACCCTGTGCTGTCCAAACTCTCTCTCTCTTCCCACCACACCAGCACTCAGCTCCCTCCTTCCCCACTGGGTCAGTCTACACCGCAAGGGGGGATGACCAGGGGCCAGAGAGCAGCGTGTGGAGTGACTTGGGTCACCGTGGGTGGCCAGACGGCCACAATACCATAGAAGAACTTTTGCTGACGATGTGGAAAAGTTCCATGGTGTTTTCACAACGCCATGTAAGTGATATACTTTTTTTATCTACTTTTACTGCTAACAATTTGTCGTTACCAAACTACTAATTATTTTTTTTAATTTGTGTTGCCATTTTTGGAATCCACTACAGCTGTGCAACAATATGTAAAGCACTGGCTTCTGAAAAACCTAGGGGACGAATTTCGGCAAAGTGAGGATCCTCCAGATGTCATTGATCCAGCATTTCATAAGTCTCCTCAGATTATACTGTATAGATGATGAAAGTGATTTCAGGTATTGTGTCAAGTTAAACCAAAGCCACGTAACGAATTTCAATTATAGTTATGAATTTCGCCACTAGATGAAACTCACAAGAAAAATGAAAATAAACTTTTTTGATTTTTGTCATGAAATGTGAAAACTGGCGTTTTACTCCAGGTTTAATGTGACATTTATTTGTTATTTTTATAAATTCTGATTCAATAATGTTTTGCTTTTGATATTTGTTTTTATTAGTTTTTATTATAATATCTTAGTGTCATTTATTTGCTAATTTCTTGATTTGATACCTTACATTTAACATTTGTGTATTTTTACTCGTTTTTGATGTAGTAAAGGGTGTCCCAAAAATACCGCAAGATTTGAATTTGCCGCCATTTGCGCAGTAAATTTTTGGCAACCCTGAAACAACAACAAATTGACAGCTAAGAGTTTAGGGTTAGGTTTAGGGTTAGTGAAAATGGAGTGTTACACGATACAACAACGTATTTAGGGTTAGTAAAAATGGAGCGTTACACCATACAACAACGTGTAACAATTCAATTATTGCATGGGACATTTCCTGGTCGTGTACTCTTTTGTTTTGGTGATCAGAATTGGCCCCCTAGATCGTATGATTTAAGAAACACCATTAGATTTTTTTATGGGGTTATTTGAAGTCAAAGATCTATGTCAACAAGCCCACAACCACCAGTGCATTACAATTCTGATCACCCAAACAAAACAGTACACGACCAGGAAATGTCCCATGCAATAATTGAATTGTTACACGTTGTTGTATGGTGTAACGCTCCATTTTTACTAACCCTAAACACGTATCGTGTAACACTCCATTTTCACTAACCCTAAACCTAACCCTAAACTCTTAGCTGTCAATTTGTTGTTGTTTCAGGGTTGCCAAAAATTTACTGTGCAAATGGCAGCAAATTCAAATCTTGCGTTATTTTTGGGACACCCTTTATTTCAGTGCCATTTATTTGATTTTTATATTTCTTAATTCAATGGTGTTACATTTAACTCTTTTATATATTTTACAGTAAGTTTAATAATGTGTACATTCAATAATTTGTGTTTTTATCAAGTTTTATTACAATTTTAGTGTCATTAACTCTAGTTTATTTCTTTTAATTAATTGGCTTCAGCTCCCCACTTTGGAATGCAGCTGAAGCCAATTAACGGATTAGTGTTAATTGCCAATTTGTGGATTAGCGACTTTATTCATAGCCATGGAAAGTTTATTTTATTTATGCATTTTTAAAATATAATTTTTTTGTTTGTTAGGATTTGTTTGAAACAGTCATCGTTTTCACAATCACGATCATTTTCATGTATGCAACGATTTGGTGTCGAAATCGAGAATTGCACTTTAACCTGCCAAATGAGGGCGATATGGGTGACGAGATATTTGAAATCTTCCATTGTTTTTGGGGTTGTAACAAAGTGGGAAATTTTTTTTGGAATTTTTGATTATTGGAAATGTGATCTCCTGGTCCCTCTCTATACCCACTATTTCTGTGTAACATGAATTCTGATACACCCTGTATATATATCTTTTGAAAACTTATCATAATATTTTTAGGTGTTGGGATTGTGAGCGACCCATTGAACAAGGTGCGACTGTAAAAATTTGTGGAACGGACGATATGAATGGTTCAACTACACAATGTCCAAACTCAGAGTGGCAAAGGCGAATTGCATATGTAAGGATTACTGTATTGAATTTTTTTTTTTTCTGATTTAATTTTATTTATTTATTTTTAGACCGTAAGTGGCGAGCTCTATGGAGCCAACTGGCAGCTGATAACTTAGAATGAATATTGGATCGCTATCCGAAGTTTTTTTTTTTTTTTTTTGGAAATTTCTTTTGTATTTAATTTTTTTTTTTTTTTTTACAATTTTTGAACGTTTGTTTGGTTTAATGTCATGGTGACCTGTAACATGTTGCGTTATTTTCTAATTGGTTACGTCATTTCCGGTACGACTTTTTGACATGAAATCGCCATGCCAGTACCGAGAATTGCAATATTACAAATTAAAATGTACCGAAAATTAAAACAATGTGGAAAGAGATCTTGTTTCAATTATCAATGCAAATGCCACATTCATGTAGGAATGGGGTTTTACAGTAAGCAAGAAATGTAAATGCCACATTCATATGGGAATGCAGTCTTACAATACAAAAAATATCAAATTCAAGAAACGTGAAAAGCAAAGAAAATATATGACCAGAGCTCTCTTCTGGTTCCACCGACACATTTCAAATCATCAGTTTATCCAGGGGTGACCACGTGGAGGTAGAGAGTTGGATTTTACACCCCCACAAACAAAGCACTCATTTACAAAAAACAAGAATTCTTACTTCAAATACTTCGAATTATATTTTACTAAGATTTACTACGAACAATTCGAAGTTCACTCGGCATCGTCACATGGGATGAGAAAAATATTCGAACACGCAGATATCAAACCGAGCCTAAAAAACAAAAAAATGTAAATGAATTTCAATAAAAATGTCAAAAATTGTAATATTTAGGTGGAATACTGTGAGATATAACCGCATTTCAAGTTCAATTCAGGTAAACTCGCCTTCGCGTCGTCCCGACTCGCGACTCAAAATGGTTGTGGCTACGGGGTTTAAAAACGAAAAACCGGCATCTACTCCAGATAGAACAAATCTCTAAGGAACTCTCGCGGCAAATACGAATTCATCTGTACGTTTACACTTAAAGTAAAAAAACTCACAATACAAATAAAAATAAAATTACATTTTTATTTTTATGATTGAATTAATTATCATCGACTTTGGTTGGAAAAAACTGATCAGCCGAAGCGACGACCACTGAATGCACGCACCAAAGCTTCTGCATGTCCAAAAACAAACCAACAAACCCTTCTGCATCCACAATAGCTTTCGGATACCGCTTACTCGCGTAAAAAGCCTGCTCGGAATTATCAACGAGCAGCCTAATTTGTCCCCCATACTGAGAAAACAATCCGAAACATAAAATGGTCAAATCCCGCATCTCTTTGTCGAAACATCGACGCGGCGAATCGGCAACGTGAGCAAAAATCTGGACGTAACTGTCGAAATGCTCGAACCCGTGCACTAAGTCGTGAATCTTTGACCGGAAAAGCTGTTCGTAGTCTTTGCAAACGAGTGGAAATGCGAAATAAATCGGCACAAACGTCCCGAAAGTGTTTCGCAGCGTTTTGTAATCGTTTATGCGGAATCTCCTCGCACATCCGCGACCGAAAACTGCGATTATAAAATCCCAGCCTTGCTTCCCATACGCGGGATCGGTTTTATCCATACACATTCCGTAGAATGTTCCGATCGTGGCTAGTAAAGTGGTTTTACCGAATCCCCTTGGAATACGAAAGATGTAATTCGCCGGTTTTTCGAAAGCAGTTAAATCTGTGGTTTTATCGAAGTAAAAATTGCACTGCACGTCCTCTATGAAATTCCTTCGTACGACCGCCCACGTCTGTGCCATTTCGATTATATAATAACAAGTAAACTAAAAAAACTACGTTTTTGAAAAAGGTTTTTATGCCAGTAGTGGTTTTTGGCAGTGATTTAAAATCACTTTGAAACTTACTAGTAAAGTCACTTCAGTAAACTAGTTAAATGCAAAGTTACTTACACAGTAAAGCGTTTTATGTATTGTTACCACACTGTGATGAAAATTATACTGACTGTAATACTAACAACGGTAACTTTAAATACTGTATCATTAATCAAACGTGTGCCAAACGTTTCATTAATGCTTAAAAAACGTATCACGGACGTTTCCAGGATGTTTCGATTTCGAACAATGGTTTTTATTTGTTTAATTCAAAACTGAAATGCAAATGAAATTGATTTTCCGTGTGGCTAAATATCAAACCTTCTTATTCAAAGTTTGAATTTTCGACTTAGATATTGTAGTTTCCAAAATAAAAATGTATTATTTCCGAATAAAATTTTATTTCATCTAAAATTATAATTTTTACGACATCATAAAGTTTTCGCGTTGGGAAACGTTTAAAATACACTTAATTGTAATTGCAAAGTTGCAAGTTCTTTCTCCAACATTTGTTTATGTTTTTTTTATTATAACGAATTTAAAACGCCGAAAAATGGACAATTTTGCCATCATGTTGGAATGAAAAATCGATAAAATTTTGCCGCATTGTTCCTACACGTTATCAAAAGCCATTCAAAAGAGCGGCAAATTCCACATTGGAAAAATTCTACAAACATTTTAATCGGTCAATTTTCAAATTTGTGGTTTTTCCTTGGTTGTTTGCGGTCGCCGGCTACGATCGTCAAAACACGTACTTTTTTTTTACCGAATCCAAAAAAAAAAATACACAGGCTTGTGTAGAATTGTATCCTTGTCAAAATGAGCGTGGTTTCAGAATTTTTAAATCCTTCTTTTGTGCCGAAATTTGTATCGGGCGAACATATTGACATCCATTTAAACAAGCAGGGATTTGTAATGCAGGGAAGCATTACATATTAGACTTCTAAACCCTGCCCCTAATTAAAAAAAAAAAAAACCCAGGAGAAATTTCCATAGTTTTGTGATGAATCGCGTTTCCAAGGTATTTAATGGACGCGTTTGAAAGACGCCGCGATACAGTGATCTCTGGGAGCCTGGTCCTCAGAACCTGCCCGGCCGTGAATGTGCGCCTGGATATAGGTAGCAACACACTCCAGATCCTGACATTACACAAATATTTATTTTGCCGGGTACTTTCGAGCTGTAAAAAGAGTGACAGAAGTGCTTAGTGGTCACTGGAATCAGAAATCCACGCGTATCTCGCAACATATCGTATAAACACGAAGTTAAACGAGAGCAACCCGCAACATATCGTGCAAACACGAAGTTAAACGAGAGCAACCCGCAACATATCGTGCAAACACGAAGTTAAACGAGAGCAACCCGCAACATATCGTGCAAACACGAAGTTAAACGGGAACACGCTTCGTTCCAACTCGGAAACAACACGAAACTCAAAGGGAACGCGTAGAATCCCGACGAGTCGATAATGCCAAGCAGTGCTTAACAATTGCCGGAATGAATAACAAAGAGAACCCGCGTATTATCCCGATGCGTCAGCGTCCGCCTCGCTGTTGAATCTCGACGAGAAATGAGCGCTAACGCGTACTAATTGGCACGTACGGCTGCCCAAACACATCTAAAATCCAACCAATGCCAAGTTAGGCTAAAGCCCCAAAAAGGCAGGGCGGCCAAACCGGGCTAATTACCGCGCTGCTCACGCAAGGAACCAAAACACACAAACTCATGGCGCAAATGAATCTCATTCTGGCCCCAAACGGCGTATCACGGTGTTAAAATCAAATAAAGAGGAAAAGCAAAGGAAATTCGAATGGATAAAACCGTGAATTTAATCACGTATGATGATGGAAAGAGCCTGTGACCATGTTTCAGGTCAACAGGGCAAGGGATAGCTTAGTGGCAGCTCCCTAGTGAGTTGTGCAGGCATTCTGAGGTTGCCGGCTCAAAAGAGCTCTTATGCTTCCAAAGCTCAAAGCACAACTGCCTAGGCAGTGGGAAAAAAGGGTGAGAGGTAAACTTGGTCCAGAATAGACTGGGCCAAGTTTAAACCAATCACAGAAGAGCTAACCAACCAATCCGGTGCTTTGGTGCATGCTTAATGAGCATGACTCATGACAACACACCGAATCAGCTGATATGCAAAGTAGGAAGCGGACAGAAAAAGAACAGAAATAGAAAAGACAGGAAAGAGCAAGTGAAAATAAGACAGAATAGGAAAAGTTAGGAGAAACTAAAGGAAAACAAACACAAATGAGGATGTGAAATAAACAAATACAAGGTTAGGAATTGGGCTAAGTTTAGGGTTATTTTAGCAAACAAAATACAACAATTAGAATTCTACAAACAGGGAAAAGCGCGTATTATTTAACGCGTGAAAACCTGGACCGTGACACGCCCCCAGAGCCAGAGTTTTATTACTCTGTCTAACAAAAGCAAAGAGGAATGAAACGATACAACAAAAGAGATAAATCAATGCTAACACTTGAGCAAAACTTAAAGAACTAAACAAAATGAATCGTTAACGTTAAACAATGGCCTTCGCAACATTAGCGGATTTAAGACTAGACTAAGAAACACTCACCAAAACTTACAAAACTCTGAAAAAGAAAACAAAACAAATAATATCACAGATCGATAAAATGATGCGTAGCACTGCATACTCGAAGCACAAACACACAAAAGATAAACTAACCACGCGTCCAATTCGAGTTCTTAGAAAACTGGACGAAAGCGTAAAAAAGTCACATTCGGTAATCACATAAGTCACTTAGCACTTCCGGTCCCAATCACGATGAGTCCTTCTTCGGGTCTTCATGCGTTTTATAACGCTTATGATCCTTGATCCGGAATCTGGTGCGAAGATGTGTCGTCAAGGTCCATTCTCAACATGAGGTCCACTTCCGGCGTCCCGTCGATCTTCATCATCACTCGGCGCACTCGAGATACTGGAAACACCACTCGAGACATCCACATCTGGAAGATTTGGCGCATTAACTAAGATGTCTTCTGGCTTCTTTGACGCGTCACAGAAATGTCGCACGTCCACGACACGGAAAGGCAGCGAGATGTTTCCGTCCCTGCCCTTTAAAAGTAGGGCATTCGAGCCCAGCAGACGATGGATGCGACACACGCCCCCCGTTCAATGTTGAAAACTGGCACCTTGCTGTTTGTGTGTCAAAGACAGCACTTGAAAATTCAAAAGAGGTCTGCAAAACAGAATTGGTTGCCAAAAAGATAGGGGCATTATTGCTAACGATAGTTTTGGATAAGCCCATCTATTGGTAAACTTCTTAGGTCAGTTGTCAGTGGTGGAAACATCCACCTTTTCGGTAAGCCGTACATCCACCCAGCGGCCTTCTGTATCAACCATTACGGACGCGTAACAGTGCCCGCTGGTGGGCTTCAACTTTTTCCGAAGTAATCAACGTATAAAGTTCAAGATAACCACCCTGGCTTTGCTGTCTCCACCTCGCCATAGGGCAACCTTCTTCCCACCTTCGTCCTTTGACAAGGTTCGCAAACTTTAATCCATTCCGCCACATCTTTTTTCATCCCCGACCAAAACTCGCATGTTTTCAAACGTATTAATGTTTTTTCAATGCCGAGATGGCCAGAGGTTGACGGGAAATGTAGACAGTGGAAATACTTGAAACGAAGCGACTGCGGGAGATAGATTCGACGCGTGGGAGCTCGCTAACCAATTTTAGTTGGTGGAAATTTACATAGCAGAAGACCATGGTGCAACGCCATGTCCACTACTTGTTTTTTAATTCTTCCAGCTTCCCCTCATCCGGCGGAAGATACTTCGAATTGAGATATAGAATAAGTCCTTTTGACCATTCAACGGCCACTTCGGCTTCTTTAATGGTTTTCTACATCAGGAAGATCTCAATTGTCGGATGTTCAGCCGGAGTTGAGTGGAAGCTTGCGTCAGAGGAGTGCTCAGACAATTCCAGATCGATAAAGGGTGCAGGAGAGACCAAATCCCGCCATATACGCGTTCAAAGCGACAAATCCCGTGGTAAAACAGGGACTTAAAATTCCTCAGAGTCCATGTGTCCAGGCAGCTCTCCGTTGTATAGGGGCATTTCACTGGGTTCGGAGCCCGTAGAGCGATCCAAGAATATGGGAGCTTTCTCCGGTCGCCCCCGTTTTCTCTTCACAGGAACGCCCCCAGTAGACAGAGAAACCGCACTTGACTCTTCTTCTGATGTTGGCGGAACGGAATGCGTCAATGGCAAAGATCTAGCTCGAGCCGGGTCTCTGGTGATGGGATTCTCCCGTGGACGTCCCCTCTTTCTTTTTGGGGGTCCAACATCCACTGGAGAAACACCCACCGAGCCCAAGGCTGACAAAGCATTCAGTTTGGCCTGCTAAATGCGTTTTTTACGACGCAAGGTCACCGCCCTAACAATCCTAGAATTTGATGATTTATAATGAGTCAATTCCTCTAATTCTAGCATTTCGGGAATTGGCCAGTCGTTGAAGTCGTTGAAATATGCGTAATAACACGACTTGTCCAACGCTGGGCAATCTTCGTCATCCAGCGCGATTGGCAGGTCGACCGGAGCTCGGCTCAACGCGTCAGCTACCTGATTCTTTACTCTACAACAGTGAAGGAACATGAATCGATCTTCTGAAAGCAAAAGAACCCAACGCGCCAATCGACCTTTTGGTTCAAGCTGGGAAAAAAGCCACATTAAAGACTTAAGGTTACTCTCGAGGCAGAAGTCCATGTGCCCGAGATACGCCCGGAAACGCGTAACGGGCCACGCCGCAGCCAGATACTCGACTTTTGTGGCCGCGTAACTCTCCATGTACTATTCAAGGCGCGTGACGCGGATGCAATTAGAACGCGTACGCCATTGTGGTTTGCACCAACGCAACAACGAGCCCCGAACAAGCGGCCTCCGTTCGGGGAACATAAAGCTTCCCCGAATCGGGAAAGCCCCTGTGGAGAGCCAACAGCGCAATTTGACTTTTCAAGCAATCAAAGGCTGCCCAGTGATCCGCCGTCCACACCCAAGACGCATTCCTACGGATCAATGGACGAAAAACCTCGTAAGTCTTTAAAATAGCCGAGGAAAAACAACGAGTTACATCCGATCTTGCCCTTAAAGCGTTGAAGCTCTTTAAGATTGGTCAAAACCGGACGCGCTGGTATATGAACCGGCCTAAAATTGGGTTTGAGGCCCACCTCGAATTGGGTATTGTTGCAAAAGATGTGAGCAACTGGTTTCAACGCATCAATTAGGTGATTGAAACGTTTCGGCCCAAGCTGTCTCCACAATTGGTCGTAAACCCAAAAGAGTTAGGTGGGATCCCAATTTGGAATATACTGAACAAAATTAATGTTATGTTGTCAAAAGAGTGGGCAACCTTTTCGCCTCAAAGTCGTTAAGAAGGACCCTTTTGTCGCCATCCTCCACAGATGGAGAACCTACAGCCTTCACCGCAAAGTAGCTGGAAATCGCCCCTGCTCTTGCTTTACGCAATTATAACTCTTTATTACTGGCTCAAACATATGGCCCTCCATCTAGGCTTACGCGTTACCCGCACAAAACTCTTTCGTGCCCTTTCACGCCATCTAGGGAACCACATGAATGTCCATTTCTGACTCTCAGAGCTCCTACCAGCCATCACCACTTCGACTATATGAGATTAGTCAACATGCGGCGGCTCGCACAAAATCGCGTTTGCTCAAAAAGATGCAACCTGCCTCGCCAACAGGCGGCTCGATCACCGAAGGCTTTTCCACCTTTAATGGGAATTCGAAAACCGCATTTCTGGGCCAATTAAACTCACAGGCAATTCCGGCACTCACCGAAACTAGTGAAAATTCATGCTCTTTTCCCATGGGTATCGGTAACTTAGGGGACTACTCCTTTGTCAGAGGAGAGAGGTTTACAGGATCGAGTGTCCCGACTTGCTCCTCAGCAAGGAAAGGATGTCCGATTCCGTCCCCACATAGAAACCAATAACTATCCCCATGGTCCACGCATAAACCCACGGCCCTGCTAAAATCAAGGCCCAGAAGCAGGTCTCGTGATGCCTCTTCGATCACCAAACACAAAACAAACTATGGCAAAAAAGTTCGTCGCCATTTTGATGGTTTCATCTAAAGGCACCATCCCAATTCCCATCTCATGGAGTTTCAGGTAAAATGCATTGGTTATCATACGCGTTTGTGCCCCCAGACCCATTAACGCGATGGGCTTAACATTCACCCACGCCTACTCAACGTAGGGGCATCCTGAGGACAACGATCTAAAATCCGTCAAGTACTTCGGGCTCTTTAGTCGCCACAAACTCTAGGGCCGACAACATAATGGAATTCGTCATTCCAGGGGGAGTCGAGGGAACACCAGACCCAGGCGATGGCTGTGTGAACCAAACAGTCATCCTGCTAGAGAATTCTGGTGCCAACCGTTACTTTGGCAAAGAACCCTGCTCATTCCGGAAACTGTCAGTGCTTGAGGCAACGAGGGCACAGGGCAATGCGCTTTTCAATATTACGCACAAAGCATCGGTCCCTGCAATTGCGCACCCACCCAGCTTCCGGCGACGATTGTATGGCAGGCGGCTAGCTGCGCTAGCTAAAGAATTGAGCCTGTGTCTGCATTGTGCCCCTAACACTTACCCGCAGAGGGCTTGGACTTCGGGGCTTCCACAGGCACGTCTGTCTGCAGTGCCCCAGGAGCTTGAACACACTCCACAGGTCGCGCAATGGCACTCTGCGTATCTTCTCCCAACGTAGTTTAATCAAACACTTCGGCCAGGGCCGCCAGCTTTCGCCTGTCAAATTGAAAACAACTAGGCGTAAGTTCCACGGTTTCTTTCACCACTTCCAACACCTTCATTACAGTTTCTGGTTCCCTCGACTTGGGTTTCGGAACCGAGACCAACCCTCTCTTAACTCCATGCAAGTCAAACGCATGCTGCTGAAAAACACGCAGCTGCAAGTCACTGTCCATCCTTCAACCAAAAGAAATGGCTTGAAACAGAGACTGAACGCTATACCTCCCCATCATATCCGTCATTTGTGGTTGTAAGCGATATTGTGCTATTTTCCACTATTGCCTGTCCCCAGCTACTCCCGTCAACTCTAAATAGCAACCAATTTCACACAAGAAGTCGGTCGTATCTTCTCCCATTTCCCACCACGCTTGCAACAGGTGCTCCGTCGCCTCAGTAACAGAAGGGAGAAGGCACTCCGGAAATGCGTTGCAAATTCATCTCAAGTTATATATTTAGTTCGCAAGCCCCAAAACCAAATCAGCGGTTTATTGCGAGGCCTGCGGAACATACAACTCAATATATGCATCTTCCGGAACGCGCATTGACGAAGTGCGCACAAAGTCGCGCCAAGAACAAGTCAACTGCATTATAAAACGGATGACTCCCGTCAAAAACTGGTATGCATCCTACTCTTAAATGTGCCAAGTCTCCATATGGCTATGAAAGAACTGGACAGAGCACAGGGGGACTCGCTGAACACGCGAGTTCACTGATGTACCCTGCGCAGCAGCTGTACGTGCAACATCATTAGACAGGGGCTGTGGTTTTAAAACGCATAATGCTCCTCATCACCTGGCTATTGCACGGTGTTAGTGAATGCATTGCAGACCCTGCATGGGCTGTGACATTCGAGGGTTTCTCTCGGTAGAAGAGAACTTAAATCTCTTTCATTTCTTCCATCCGCACTAATTCCTTGCCTACCACGCTCGCTAGGCATCAGTATGCGAGAATAATGGCCAATATCTAATCCAGGCATTTGTTCGCTGGGTATCGGTCTACCGCCAGGCAAGGGGATATGAGGTCCTGGCTGTGGTGGCGGAATTGACCTACCATCCAGCGGCATGGCTAAAACTACAATTTCCTGACGAATTATCTGTTGAACCCCCAGCAGAGTCTCTCCCCTCCACTGGAACATTCGATCGTCAACATTTCGACCAAATTGTTTCATAGTCGGCTTCATGCGTTTTGCCATTGCCATCTCGGCATTTTGCAGAAACAGCACCCCATGCCAATGTGGGGTCCGCTGTCCTGCACTCCCTCCTTCAGAACTAGTCCTTGGAGGTGCCAAGGGATAAAAGGCAAAGCTGTCTGTGAAGCGGACGTGACTGTCACGAACTCATTGGCCGTGAAGATGGGCTCCGAAGATGGAGCAGTCCCTGGATAGTAGGTACTGTCGGTGGTTGGCAGTTGGTCCACCTTCACCTTACCAGCACCCTCACAGAGATGCATGAAATACGGAGATGCACCATCCTTTGTAGTGCGTAAGCCATACATTGACCTGGGTTTGGTTGGAATGCGTGCTTGACAGCGGCTCCAAACAGAAGCGCTCTTTTGCTTTACGCATCCAGCTTGGCCACATGCTTTTCAAATCTTCGCAATGCCCTACTGCCATTACGCGCAAATTCCAAGCGAATTAGCAGCGGAAACAACAAATGGATGATTTAACAACAACAATTTTAAAACTTTAAACTTTAAAAGAAGGTGAATAACAACACCAATCGAATCCTTTGCTTTAGCAAATGATAACTGTGCCCACTGTTGTAAAGTACAGTTTATATGGCACAGCAATCGAAAACTCGAAAATAATTCCCGGGTTTCGGCACCACGTGTGATGAATCGCGTTTCCAAGGTATTTAATGGACGCGTTTGAAAGACGCCGCGATACAGTGATCTCTGGGAGCCTGGTCCTCAGAACCTGCCCGGCCGTGAATGTGCGCCTGGATATAGGTAGCAACACACTCCAGATCCTGACATTACACAAATATTTATTTTGCCGGGTACTTTCGAGCTGTAAAAAGAGTGACAGAAGTGCTTAGTGGTCACTGGAATCAGAAATCCACGCGTATCTCGCAACATATCGTATAAACACGAAGTTAAACGAGAGCAACCCGCAACATATCGTGCAAACACGAAGTTAAACGAGAGCAACCCGCAACATATCGTGCAAACACGAAGTTAAACGAGAGCAACCCGCAACATATCGTGCAAACACGAAGTTAAACGGGAACACGCTTCGTTCCAACTCGGAAACAACACGAAACTCAAAGGGAACGCGTAGAATCCCGACGAGTCGATAATGCCAAGCAGTGCTTAACAATTGCCGGAATGAATAACAAAGAGAACCCGCGTATTATCCCGATGCGTCAGCGTCCGCCTCGCTGTTGAATCTCGACGAGAAATGAGCGCTAACGCGTACTAATTGGCACGTACGGCTGCCCAAACACATCTAAAATCCAACCAATGCCAAGTTAGGCTAAAGCCCCAAAAAGGCAGGGCGGCCAAACCGGGCTAATTACCGCGCTGCTCACGCAAGGAACCAAAACACACAAACTCATGGCGCAAATGAATCTCATTCTGGCCCCAAACGGCGTATCACGGTGTTAAAATCAAATAAAGAGGAAAAGCAAAGGAAATTCGAATGGATAAAACCGTGAATTTAATCACGTATGATGATGGAAAGAGCCTGTGACCATGTTTCAGGTCAACAGGGCAAGGGATAGCTTAGTGGCAGCTCCCTAGTGAGTTGTGCAGGCATTCTGAGGTTGCCGGCTCAAAAGAGCTCTTATGCTTCCAAAGCTCAAAGCACAACTGCCTAGGCAGTGGGAAAAAAGGGTGAGAGGTAAACTTGGTCCAGAATAGACTGGGCCAAGTTTAAACCAATCACAGAAGAGCTAACCAACCAATCCGGTGCTTTGGTGCATGCTTAATGAGCATGACTCATGACAACACACCGAATCAGCTGATATGCAAAGTAGGAAGCGGACAGAAAAAGAACAGAAATAGAAAAGACAGGAAAGAGCAAGTGAAAATAAGACAGAATAGGAAAAGTTAGGAGAAACTAAAGGAAAACAAACACAAA
Source organism: Strigamia acuminata (assembly GCA_949358305.1). NCBI lineage: Eukaryota > Metazoa > Arthropoda > Chilopoda > Geophilomorpha > Linotaeniidae > Strigamia > Strigamia acuminata. The sequence goes on from OX442314.1 coordinate 49,734,572, forward strand.
TGAGGATGTGAAATAAACAAATACAAGGTTAGGAATTGGGCTAAGTTTAGGGTTATTTTAGCAAACAAAATACAACAATTAGAATTCTACAAACAGGGAAAAGCGCGTATTATTTAACGCGTGAAAACCTGGACCGTGACAGTTTGTTACCCCAATATATTAAATAAACCCAAATCAAAACTTAAATCAAACTTTGATTTGCGGCACTGCTTAATGTTACGTCTCGTATCACCATCGAACTGAAATAATAATAAATTAACGACACAAAACAACCAATTTCAAATCATTCAAATGGTTATCCACAAATGGTTAACCACAAACCTTTCCTAAAGATTGTCCAAAAGCTTCCTCGCCCAGAACGCCGGCAAATGTGCCTAATACGCCGGCGCCGGGATGTAAACAGATCGCGTACAACGAACGTTTCATTAGCTTCGCATTTCCGTCGTTATAAAAAAAAAAAAAAAAAAAAACGTATCGCGACGAAGATTTCATGGATCACTGGATCCGGCAGGTGGCGCTAGTACAATATTACAACTTCCGGTGCGCGGACGGAAGTAGTATTATTTTACGGCGAAAAATGCACTAAAACCGGTTTATTAATTCAACCGGAGGTCGGAAAGTTGCGAAAAGACCCTAGGATACTAATACAGGTACACTGAATTTATTGCCGTTATCCGTTTGTCTCCATCTGCTATAGATTTTGAGATATGGATGCGTACGGACGGACGGACGGACGGACAGAACCGTTTCATGAGACTTTCTAAACATCAGGTTTAGAAGTCTAAAACACGGGTTCCGCCAGGTGGAGCTCCGGTATGCTTACAGTTTGCCGTAAATCCGAGTTTTCAGCATTCGTACTTCCAGTCCACAGCGCTTAAAAATGAGTCTTTTTTTTCTTTTATTTTATTATAATGTGTGGAATGACCTGTTCTAGAGCTTGACGTCGGCCAAAATTTCATTTTTTGTTATGCTGAATTGATTTTTGGAAAAAACACCCAAAATTACACAAACCGGAAGTTGAACCACACACACCACACAAACGTTCAAAGTAAGTTAAATAAAAGCCTTTTTTTTCTGTTTTGCCAGTTTTTATTTATTTTTATTTCATAAAATGTCGGTCATTTGGGAAAAAACGAATTGAAGAATAAACTATTTTTTATGATTGTGATACTTTTTTTTTTTAGAATGCAGAAGAGGATCTTGAAGTTGTTTTATCTAATGGAGCTATCATTTTTTAAAACTCCTTTTTTTATTTAGTGTTCTCATAAATTTTGTTAAATTACTGTTTTGCATTTATTTATATTTTATTTTCAATCTTATGGTTGAAGAACTCGTAACGTGCAAAGTATTTAAAAATTTGAAAATTTTAATCTTGTGGGATTGTAAAATGATTTCTTTAAGGTGGATTATGAATTTGGTGCAAAGGTATAATACTTTTCACTCATTAGTCTCCATTGATTGTGAGAAAATTGATCGTGTCAGCGTCAAGGAAATTGAAGCTATAGTTCAGGAAAAAAAACTGGATTTTACAATTACTTTGCAAAGTAACATTCATCGGTTACGATTGCCGTTTGTTTAATTTTATTTAGCTTTAGTTTTTTGTGTAAAGCAGTAAAACTACCCACCTACATACCTAATACTAATCTAAAAAGAAGCTAAAACCAAAAAAAAATATTGACCATACAACAGAAGTTTTTAATAAAATTATAACATTTTGTTGCAACTTACTACATAATTCTCTTATAATCCAATCAATATTTAAGTGTTTCTTATGAAATTGCTGTAACAATCTACATTTTCTCACTGTTGACCATTTTAAGGCTGCTTTTATTTTTGTGTTGGTATTTATTTCATCCTTGTGATGATAACAAGAATCTGTGGTTTCTTAACGACTAGCTACACGCAAAATTCTTATTGCATCCATAACTTTGCATTAAAGTTTTGGTTTCCACACGCCATTATGTGGAAAGAGATTGTGTTTCAATTATCAATGCAAATGCCACATTCATGTAGGAATGTGGTCTTACAGTAGCAAGAAATGTAAATGCCACATTCATATGAGAATGCAGTTTTACAATGCAAAAATATCAAATTCAAGAAATGTGAAAAGCAAAGGAAATATATGACCAGAGCTCTCTTCTGGTTCCACTGACACATTTCAAATCATCAGTTTATCCAGGGGTGACCACGTGGAGGTAGAGAGTTGGATTTTACACCCCCACAAACAAAGATCAATCATTTACCAAAAAAAAGAATTCTTACTTCAAATACTTCGAATTCTATTTCACTACGATTCACTCGAACAATTCGAAGTTCACTCGGCATCGTCCCACAGGATGGGGAGAAAATTCAAACACGCAGATATCAAACCGAGCCTAAAAAACAAAAAGTTGTAAATGAATTTCAATAAAAATATCAAAAATTGTAATATTTAGGTTAAATGTTGTGAGATATAACCGCATTCAAAGTTCGATTCAGGTAAACTCATTGCCTTCGCGTCGTCACTTGAACGAACGAACATTTCCGTGTCTCCACTCAAAATGGTTGTGGCTACGGGATTTCCGGTCAGAAAACACTGATCTCTTCTAGACAGAACAAATCTCATTACCAGAGTGGGGTTTGTTGAAAGTTCCAGAAAGGCAGGATTGAAGAAAAATGTGGCAGATTTCTTTAAGCTTAAGAAAAATGTTGAAAGCACATTAGACATGGACAAAATTTGACAGATGCATTTTCAAAATATTAAAAACTAAAATATCATAAAATTTCTTTTACTTTATCAATAATTTTTTTTTTGTTGAATTTTTTTTTTGTTATCTTTCAAGTGAAACTGACATATGCGTGTGTGAGGTTAAAAATGCCATTTATTAGATTTATTTTAAATTTTGCCCAAATGATTATTTAAATGCTTTTTTTCCCATCATTATTAGTCAGAAGGAGGAAAGTTGGAAGCCTTTATTTTGTATTCAATAGTTAGTTTTATGCACAGTGCGTTAGTTATAATTATAAGCACTGTGCCACCGATTTATCGTTTTTCGTCACATACGTACGCCGTTCACGACGCACCGTGTGCCGCCAACGATCGCCGTGCGCCCTTGGTTACACGTATCGTCAAAGATACAACGATCGAACGTGTGCACTTCGTCTCGACCAGGAGTTATCATTAACGCAACATCAACCTTTATTATTTTTGTCATTTCACCGCACATCGTAATATTCGCGTGATATTTCTGCGAACTGCTTCAATCCCGAGGAGGACGTAGATCTCTAAGAGGCCGAAGACGCCGCAGATCCCGAAGAGGCCGCAGATCCCGAGGAGGCCGCATCTGTGACTCTTCCGGACTTAACTTTATCTCGATTTACTTTATATTGATGTGTTATGCTGTAGAAGATAAAAAATTGAATTTCCTATCAGGAGTAAGATGTGTTTTGATATTTTATAATTGTTTTTTTTTTTTTTTTTTTTTTTTTTTTTTAAATTCGTCTTCAGATAACCATCATGGCATCTTGAAAATTGAAGTTCCAAAACATGAAAAAGCAACTATGCATTGCAATCGCTTAACTCATGCATTTCTCCTTATAAAGTATGGTTTTTTTTGTCTTAGTTGTCCCACACTTCTCGTCATACAGAGAACTTGGCTGCAAAATAATATGCCAGTGGGAATGCTTGTTTGGCCTCCAAAAGGAGCCGACATGAACCCAATTGAAAATGTGTGGTCAGCCAACTGCAACATCAAGTTCGTTCATAAAAATTTTATTTTGGCCTAGATGCAATTGTTCAGGAAATATTTGGAGGGGACCAGACTTTTAGAACACCCTGTATATCCACTGTTTTCCCCTGCCATTCATCCTGATTTGGCCTGGCGAATTTGCATTCCTGTCCACGCATGAGTGAATCACCTCATTAGGTATTCTCAAGCGCATCTGATTGGTTCCTAATTACCCATCACTGTGCCCAGTGATCGGAGGGATTCGGGGGACCATGGCTCTCATTGGAGCAGATTGTTCACTTAGAGTTTATACTTCCTCGCAACAGGAAGTAGCTCGCTCTTGTCCTGATATTTTGAATATGATTACTTTGTGGTGACCCCAGAGATCACTGGTGTATTGTTTTTATTTTATTACTTACAAGTTAGAAAGTGTATTGTTTAGTACAATAGATATTTTGTAGAATTATTTGTTATGTTTAAAATAGAATCTATTTATATTTTTGACAATGTTGATTTGGTTTGATATTGATGGGGTGTATGAAGAACGATGTCGGCAACTACGAGGTGCAGCAACCGATGAACGTTTGCAGACGTCAATTTTTATTCGTCCTGAAGCTGATTCACTGCACGATTTGCATTTGTTTAATGTGACTATACAACCTTTATCAAACAACATTAAAATTTGAGCAAGTCCACTTTTAAAGTGTGTGACCGTCAGGCCACCTGGGGTGACCCACGTCACTGCCACACACCACCATACGGCCCCAAGATCACCCCCTGATTGGGCAAGGTAATCTAGCCCGGGGGAAGGAGGAAGCTGAGTGGTGTGGGGAGGAGTTGCGGAGAGAGAGTGCGGACACAGACCAGGACGGTCGTGTGTTGAGAGTCTGCGGTGTTGTAGTTATCAAGGGGACAAGACGTGTCCCAGCTGTGTGGACTCTGCACTCCTTCCCATTCACCACAGAGACGCTCAGTGTCATGGTGTCGGCCATGATGCAGCCTCCATGAGTGGCTACTGCGGGTCGTAGGTGAGTACGACATGAATGTAATGTTGAACCGAACACGTCACCCATTGGGCTCCCGCCCAGTGTGTGACATGTCAGTTGCCGGTACGGCGTGCCTCTATGCCACCCCCGCAACGGGTAACGGGATTCCCCATACCCCTAGACAACGTAATAAAGGCCAACCAACCAATATTAGGGAGTCTCCGTTATTTTACGTGAGTATGCGTCCCACACCAGAGTAATAAGTCCCCTTATTGCCCTGGCGAAGACCACAGCAGTCACAAGTGTTTAGTTTTTGAGTATCCACCCTTCTATATACGGTAATACCATTATTTTTTTTGTCTTCTACTTGTATCACGTTTTCTTCCCTTGTTTTTTTCATTTATTTTTTGCTAACATTCCTGACATACAGTATTAGTGTGCATTTTTTTTTCGTGCTCCTTTACGTTTTGTTTTTCCATGTTTTATCCATTTATTTTTTTCGTTGTTTTCAATTTTAATTTTTACTTGTTTTCATTATGATTTTTCATGATTTTTCCATGTTTTTATTGTTCTTCCTGTTTTCTTGTTCCTGGTTTTTTCATGTTTTTTTTTATTCTGATTTTCCAGTTTTTACTTTCTGAATTTTCTTGCTTTTAAAGCGTTTTTCTTGTAGAACATTCTTGAGTGATCAATGGATGCTTCACCTGCCTGAACTGTTTCATGACCCATGGGGTGACCACGATGAACCGTGGCATGTTTGGTAGCACTACGAGTTTGAAATAATGCACGCAGCTCAAATCTTAGATCTTCAGGCTCTTCACTTTCTGCGTGAACACTTGCGTTTCGTGTATAATTCGTATCTCGCGGGACATTTTTTATTCGAACACCCTATCCAGTAAGACCTCCGAATGGAATAATAATAAATAATGTAAAATAATGTAATAATTTCTTTTTTTTTTTAGATGTGGCCACTGTGGGACGGTTGTACCTATAACCCAGCACCTACAGCACTTTACAAAATTCAGTCTTCCATGCACTGGTGTCTGACACGGTCCGAACTTTATTCCTTATAACAGATATCATATCATGGGATATTTAATCGTGGGTGTTGTGTCCAGCGACTCGTGGCCCTCCCCTGACCACCTTGCCTACGTCCATACACTCACAATTTAACATTGTGATATACATATATTTTTTTTACTTACCACAAAAAATCAACAAGTTTTCAAACTTGACAGAAGTTACATACATACCAACAGTAACAAATAACATTAAAATTTGATGTGCCAATCATTAGCACACGTTGAATTCTCACTTGTGCTTTCAAAACTGACACGCCCAGTTCAATCGTCCGATCATGGATGTCAACCAAACCATCAGATCCACTTTTAAAGCGTTTAAGTTTTGAGTATCCACCCTTCTGTATACGCTAATACCATTATTTTTTTTGTCCTCTTTCACGTTTTCTTTCCTTGTTTTTTCCATTTATTTTGTGCTAACATTCCTGACATTATACAATATACTAAATAAATAAATATAGTAAATACTATATACTAAATAAAATATATACTAATAACTATAATGAATTGTGATGAAATAAAAGATACTATAATATAAAAGATACTATAATGAAATGTGATGAAAATTTTAAGCAATAATAACAATTTAATTCGAGCGTACTGAGCAAAAGTTGCAACGTTTCATTCGCTCTTTAAGCTTTTCCTCTCCATCCTTCACAGCCTCTTATGCTACTTCTAAAGCATTGTGCACTTGAGTCAAAAGTCCATCTGTGATCTAACCAAAAATAAACATTATGCACAATTATTTAAGCTGCTTGAGCAGTACCTTCCCAGAACGTTGGTACATGCCCAAAAAAGAAAGAATGACGGCTATTATTGCCAATTGCAATAAAACAGTATTAGTGTGCTTTTTTAAAGGCTTTTATTTAACTTGACTTGAACATTTGTGTGTGTGTTTCAACTTCCGGTTTGTCTAAATTTGGGTGTTTTTTCCAAAAATCAATTCAACATAAAAAAAAAATTAAAATTTGGGCTTCGTAGCGCCCTAGAACAGGTCATTCCACACATTATAATAAAAGAAATGAAAAAAAGACTCATTTTTAAGCGTAGTGAACTGGAAGTACGAATGCTGAAACCTCTGATTTACGGCAAACGGTAAGCGGGGCGCCACCTGGCGAAACCCATGTTTTTTAATGGATGCCAAAATGTTCGCCCGATACGAATTTTGATGTTTTCGGTACTAAAAAGGGATTTAAAAATTCTGAAACCAGTCTCATTCGATTGGAAATTGCATTCTGCACAAGCCTGTATATTTTTTCTTTTGATTCAGTAAAGGAAAAGTACGTTTTTTTTACGATTGTAGCCAGCGACCGCATGGCAAATTTAGTGGGAAATTTGAATTCGACCATAAAAAAACCAAAAATATGAAAAATGAACCGATTAGAATATTTAAAATGTTTCCTGTGCAGAATTTGCCGCTCTTTCAAAGGGTGCCAACAATTTTTTGATCTTAACTTTAGTTTTTTTTTTATTTGCTAAAAAACGATCTGTCAATTGTCAAATTTTTATTCTGGATTCCAATTTCGCAGGGATACAGCATAAAAGCCTTTTTCAAAAACGTAGTTTTTTTGTTTTACTTGTTTTCGTGCTACTTTACGTTTTGTTTTTCCATGTTTTATCCATTTATTTTTTTCTTTGTTTTCACAATTTTAATTTTTACTTGTTTTCATTATGATTTTTCATGATTTTTCCATGTTTTTATTGTTCTTCCTGTTTTCTTGTTTTTTGTTTTTTCATGTTTTTTTTATTCTGGTTTTCCTGTTTTTACTTTCTGAATTTTCTTGCTTTTAAAGCGTTTTTCCTATAGAACATTCACCATCAACATCAACACAACATAGTCATCAAAATTCTCCCTCAATCTTTGCTAGACAAGTAGCAAGATTGGTATTTAGCCCTAATAAATTGGCCACATGTTCACGCAATGGCAAATAGAGCAACTCAAACAAGGATAAAAAGGTTTTGCCAGCATTAGACTCTAAAAAGCTTGTTGCTTTGATTGGTAATATATCGCCTATAAATGTTACTTAAAAAAAATTTGTGACAAATTAAACCGTACTTTTTCAAGTACGATACCGTCATTAGATGGCGCAACTAGTATTAGCGGCAAATTCGACTCCGAAATAACAATTTCTCTTAGAAATAACCCACTAACATATTATTATGTTTGTTTTAAATAACATCCTTATTTAAGCAATAATATAACAATATATTATTGCTGTTTAAGGTAACAAGGGGTTGCGGCCACATCAGATGAAACTTTCCAAAGACCAGTTCAGGAATAGGGTTTTCATTTTTTTTTATTAAATGTTTTTTATTTTTGTTTATTTATAGTTTGCATTTATTTATAGGCTGTTTTTTTCCCAAGGATCAGAAAATAGTACACGTTGACAACAGTGCGACACAGTGTTGGTATAAAGTTGCCTCAGCAACAACATTCTAAAAAGTGTCATTTCACCGAAAGAAAAATGTCAATTGTTATGAGAGAGACATATTATTTCACTTTGTTTGATGATTTTATTAATTATCAAACTTTTGTTAAACAACAACCTTGCAAGAACAAGTTTCTGGAGAAATTAGGTGGTGTTTTGTTTATGTTTTTTCCAGGCGATTGGTTGATCTCAGCCCAGTCCACCTTGGACCGAGTTTACCTTTCACCTTTTTCGCTCTACTTCAAGCAGCTTCACTTCGAGGATTAGAGCTCTTTTTGAGCCACCATCCATTTTTGTTCAAATAAATGGGCACATGTTTAGTCTATATTAAAACATATTTTTTATTTAGTGTTTTCATAAATTTTGTTGAATCATTGTTCGCATTTATTTATATTTTATTCTGACTCTTACGTTTTAAATAATATTTGGGAAATTATAGTTAATTTGGAGCATCCTGATCACCCCTAAATTACGTCCCTCCCTTCAGCCAATGACACTTTCCAGGCATCATTTTCTTCCCAGAATTAACTGAGCACGACTTAAAACTGATCCTCTACAATGATCTAATCTGTGTATCAGCGGATCGGTTCGGTTCTGTCGAAATGTGGGTGCCAAATAATCCTACCGCAGATTGAATTGCGGATCGGACGGGCGGCCAATCTGCTGCGCAATCAATCCGCGGATGCTTGCACAAAGAAGCAAATGAGTGTCAGCATGCGTGGTGATGACATGCAGGAATTTGCTAATGGTGCACGTTCCTTTACGCCTTACATTCTGTCATTTCTCTAGCTGTCACACTGCCATACCGACTTGATGGCTCTCAGCAGCTCCTTGCCCTCCAGTTGGAACTACACACCAGGTGAAAATTCAACGGCCTAGATAAACCAAACTGATGACCAACATCAAAACATAATTGGCAAGTGATTGGGGGTGACAGATAGATTAGAGATGAATACAATATCCAAAAGCTAAATTATTTTAATTTTTTTTTAAATTTGTTGTTCAGTTTTTTAGCACGAAGGCCAAGACTTTAGATTGTGTTTGACTTATTACGAGTCGCAGGAGATTCATTAAGAATGATGAAAATTGAAGTAGAAAAATATAAAGTTTCAAGGTCTAGTAAATGCCACATTCATTAGAGAAAATGCAGGCTTACAATACAATGGCAAGAACATGCTGCATGCATGTGACAATGCAGTCTTACAGTACTCAACAGAAACTTCTAATTCTACATTTGTATCATCCAAATTTAGTTTCTCTCCATAATTTTGCAGTAGCTGTGGAGTAACAGCACAAAAAACGTGCAATTTTGAGTGAAGAAATTTAAGAATTTTACAGAAAGTTCGCTTTTGGTTCAATAACCAACGTTTACAAAATTGCAAACCTTTCTGAAAACATTTTAAATTCCTGTGCAAATTTTAAGCCTTTGGACTTTAAATTGTCAGGACAAATTTCAATTAGAACACAATTTACTACCCATTGAAAATTTCTCTCGTTTTTAACGAAAATACAGCGTCGAGAAAACAAGAACACCCGTCATAAATAACACTGCAATTGAAACATATAAATGAGGGAAAAAACCTTCGGAAATGCAACCAAATCCAGCACGCCGGCGTCACCAAAACACAGCTCCGAGAAAACAAGAGCACCGGTAATACAAATACTCGAGCTGAAATTGTAAAAAAGTAAACCATTGATGCAATTTCGTTAGAAAAAAAGTCAAAAAACCATCGAAATACAACCAAATGCCGGCGTGCCTCCATCGTGACGGTTGTAAATCCCGCATTATAATAATACGGGGTTTTCATTCGGTAAAACACGGACAACTAATTAATCCTTTGAATTCAGATTTTAGCAGTCTCGAATTTAAACCCATATTATTGCCAGTGCTGTAAAAATGAATCTTCGAATTAATTTCTTACTTTTTTGACAATCTAATCCATCGAAAACACGAGCAAATCCAACCCGCCGATGTGCCTCCAATTTCCGACGTGCGAGTGCCATCGTGACAGTTAAAGTATACGGGGTTTACATTCCGTAAAATACGGCCATACGTAGTAAATGACAGAACCAATCTTTGAACTAACAAATATTTCTGGTTTTCTTTCTACCTTTGATCACGAGGGTTCCCGAAATAAATTTACAAAAATGCTCCGACTGTCAACCAAGCGTAAAAAAAATTACGAAAATAAAAATAACTTTTGAAGAAAATAAAATAGCAAAATTAATTTTTTTAAAAAACAACTTTGCTCATCATCTGCCGCTAGTGCTTCAAACTGTACTTGTGCATGTAAGAGAAGGAAAAGATTGAAAAGTGCAGAATAAAATGAGTTGGTCAGCTTTTAAAAGAAACGTTTCTTATGTCTGAAGTTGAGGACATTGTTTTTAATTTCATTATTACTTCTCTATTTTTGTTGATGTCCCATCTGATTATTTTTCAGTGACATTTGCAGAGAAGCTCGGACCTTTTCCCCTGATGAAATCACTTGGGACGAGAAATCTGCCACGTCTTCTTGTTCCTGCAATTTAGAATCACTCTTAGCTACTGTCTTTATGTGTTTGCATGTCAGTTTACCCACTAGATGTCTCTTGCTTGTCCGCCATCTTTGTCCAAGTGAGAGTTGTTGTTTTTCCATAACAACGTTGCTAAAATCCTGCAAAGGGTCTTTGAAACGCTATGCTCTCTTTATTATTTGCTTTTATGCTTTGTAATGACTTAATCTCTATGCTTTGCCTTTGCAGCTGCTATTTTCCTGTTTGTTTAATACCGCACTTGCTGTACTGCTGCATTCTCATTGGCTAAAACTGCTTTTGGCATTTTGGGTTTTATTTTTAAGCTTTCTGATGAGTTTTTGCATTGTGTATTTATTTCCTTGGCATTTGTTATTCTTTTTTCTAGAGATTAAGTTGGCTTTTCTGTTATTATGCTCGAGGAGTAAAACCGTTCACCGGTGGTTGTTGGCCCAGCTGGATGTTGTCTCGATTTTGGATCCCAAGACACTTTTAATTTTTCACCACTATACGGTCAGCCCTCGCTCAACCGACGTGACAGCAACACCACTATGCACGTGACTGCCCGTCGCCCAAGCAACAAGGGAATGCCCAAGCTGACTACAGAAAACGACGGGAACATGGAAGAATCAGAAGTGGGGGCCGTGGTCGGAAAGCGAACTTAACCGAATCGCAAAAAGAAAAGCCCATTTTGTTTTATGTTTCTACGGACGAAACACAACGTCAAAATGATTTGCCCTTACGCTCATATGTTACAAGTAGAGCGCCTGATCCCGCCTGATATGTCGATACCGGTGCGGTGCGACGGATCATTTCACCTTCAGCAAGGAGGGTTTTGTTAATTACAAGCCGCTTAACAATGTAAATGTCCATTCAGGGGAAGGGTCCTCAAGAATTGATGGAGTTGGGAATTTGAGATTAGATTCTGATGAGAAAGTACACGGTGGATATATCACCTTAAAAAATGTGTACTATGCCCCTAAATTTAGGAAAAATGTAATGTCATTGAGCAGAATTGATGAAGCTGGCTATGTAACCTGAATTGCTGATGGGAAATTGGTTTCATTCAAGGACAATTTTGAAGGCAATAAGACAAAGTGATCGAATGTATAAAATGAATTGTAGGGTTTTGATACCAAATGTGAACCTGCGCCAAAGGATGCACTTGTGGCAAGTAATAAGGAAAATGAAGTCGTTGTGCAATTGCTAACAAATTTACTGAAGATTAGACTTTTTCCTTTGGGGACACATCAAGACTATGGTGTATTCTGAACCTACTACAACTTTTGACAATCTGAAAGAGAGGATCAGAGTGGCATGTGCAAACATCCAACCTGCAACAATGATGTCGGTGAAAAAATCCATCAAATACTGTGCTATAGTGCAGATGGTAGGCATTTCGAGCAACTTGTCAACTGATCATGTTGGAATGTATTTCCAAAATGAATTATTTCCTTTCTTTTGTGTTTCCTCTCTTCCACTTCAAGTATGACCCAATAAAGTGTCCTAATTGAGGATTAGCTTGGTTGCCTCAATAGTTTTAGATTACAAAGCTGAGTAGACGAACGTTTTAAACCTTTTTTCTCAAAACTTCAACATCTAAAATAGTTTGGGAATTATTTACTGTGAACAGGCTATCTGCAGGGAGCTGCCTTTACAGTGTAGAGCCGTGTCATCTGATCGAGAGTACATCTACACCACATTTTTCTTCCATCTTTGAAAACTTGTGTCGAACCCTTCTTCCAATATCAGGCAAAGATTGATTCATAATTTCCCAAGCTGTGACACCTCTAGCAATTGTATGGTTTGGATCCTCAGGGACCAATTCAGTGTCGTCGTCATTCTCATTTGGCTGCCCTCGTCCGCACCCACACCCTCGTCCTCGTCCTTCCGGTCTGGCCATTCTAGTGTTAAAGTTAAAATATTTTCTGTCCTATCAGTTTAACTACGACGATTAATTGGCGTTTTAAAGTCGAAGGGAAGTGCAAATTTTCCACTTTTGTACACATGCTTTTCTCGGCTGCAATTATTATGCGCCAACTACTGTAGTGGGTGCCGGGGAATACTCGGGTTGCATTTCCATAAGGAAATTGCAGTTTTCACGAATGCTGTTTGTTGGAGGCAAGGAATGGCTAGTGTGTACGGCGTGTTGTGAAGAATGGTTCAAGTTGTTGCGCTCTAATCATTTATATATTTAATGAGTGAGCGTTGTGTGTACGTCCATAAGTAAACACAACGAATCTTTCGTTAAACAACCTACTGGTACCGTATTTTTAAAGATTTATGTAACGGTAGGCAATTTCCTATATTATTATTTACATTTTGTCAGGGATAAAAGACTAAGTTTGTCATTGTGTAGTAACCAAAATCAACATTTAAACCCAAAAATTCAGTTATAATAAGGCTAAGGCCAATAATTATCATTGCAACGTTATATTGGTCTAAAACCACTAATATTTCTTATAGTCACAATCATGTTGTCAGTTAATATTAAACACGATATAAATTTTGTGATTTTAGTGCAACAATATTTTTATATTGTGACTGCTTGGCCAGCCACGCGGTCTCTTGGAGACAAACGCCGTTGAAGCTTTCACCAACGGGCCCCAATTATGACGTCATATGACCCCGTATTATCTTTCCAGACTTTCCATTTCCTCCTCCCACTACACATAATGCAATGTCAAGTCAAGTCGACCTAAAGAGAAGAATGTTTTCTTTTGCTGAAATAGATTCATAACGAGCACGCAAAACATACAAGTATCAGATTTTTAAGTGTATTGTATTTTAGTGTATTGTAATTCATTTAGTTATGAAATAAACTTGTCAGTAAGTGTTTGACATCATCAAATAGTTAAAATCATCTAAACTCTGAGTTAGTAAGACCAACATTTTTGCCAGTGATTCAGTAATACCATATTCACCCGTACGTATGTCTACTTGACTTAGGTTTCTAAACAAATTAAATCAGTGGTCAAAAAGCATCCAAACGTAACTTTTGTACCAATGGGCAATAATAACCAACAAGCTTAAGATCAAGAACCAGTTTCAAGAGGAAGTGGGTGGTGAGCTTATATTTTTCTTTCAGGTAGAAAAACATTAACGCATGCATGCATTTTCTTTCGCGATCTCTTTTCCTCCGCTCTCCTTTTCTCTTTGTTTTTATTTAATCAACCTGACTGCATGCGCTTGGCGGATGACCACTGCTTGGAGATCCAAGGACAGAAACATAGTGGCCACTTCAGTGTGAACGTCTAGAGCTGGATGTTGCAGCTCAAGCTAACATTATATGGCCACCGCTGTACAGAAAAACAGGCCCATGCTCTGCTTGCTCCTGACATTGGCGATGCTCGGCATCAAAGAACTCACCTGCAACGACCAAACCAAAGACCGAAGACGAAAGACTGCTTTGCCTCAGACAAGGTTATGGACGAGTATTCTCATCAAACGGACGAGGAAAAGCAGAAAGTCGGTCCGTCACGGTGGAGTTACTTTTTGTACCACGAGATCGGCAATCTTAACGATGTCCCGAAATCCTTAGTGTTCTCCACAGCAATCCTCGATATTAAATCGCACATCGTTAAATACATGTGGTGGATAATGGAGGCGGAAGAATGACGAACTGGCCAGGAATGTATCGCCGAGGTCGTGACCATTATGGATTTCGACCCGACGTTGCATTGTCTCGTGTCGCCCTCGAGATTCGAAGCCATTAGTATTACGACGTTTTTGTTCGCTGCGGCCAAGTATTTTGGGTAACCTCAGTAAATAGGCCATTAAGTGGTTACACCATAGGCTCTAAATGATCCATCCGCGATGGATTCTGCCGTGTCCAGCGACATGTCTTGATTAAATCAAGAGAGAACAATTGCAGCATCTGCTCAAGACCGGACTTGTCCCAAATGTGAACCATTGGTAAAGCAGTTTATGAGAGTCCCGATTTTCTCAATGCCAAACGTACACCGTTAGGACTCGTCAGGGAAAATGTCCGACAACCTGTGCCAATAAACCTACCGGTAGTATCAACGCCGTCAACGACTAACTGATGTTAAGGAAGTAAAATCAGCGACGGCCGGGCAGCGAAGGAGGTACTTATTGAAACATTTATTGAGCCCCGGGAAGTAAAAATAGCCCATTTATTTTATTGAGAGGCCATCAAGTGGTTACACCAGAGGCTTTAAATGATCCATCCATGACGGATTCTGCCGTGTCCAGCGACATTTCTTGATTAAATCAAGAGAGAACAATTGCAGCAACTGCTCAGGACCGGTGAGAGGGGTGAGCTGGCATTGCGGCCGCATCAGATGCAAATTCCCAAAAACCCGTTTCAGGAGTAGGTGCGTGTGTTTCATTTTTTTTATCAAGTTTTTTTTAATTTTGTTTATTTATAGTTTGCATTTATTTATAGGCTGTCTTTTTCAGAAAGATCAGAAACGTTGACAACAGTGCGACAGACTGCAACACAGTATTGGTACAAAGGAACAACATTCTAAAAAATGTGATGTGATCCCCAAGAAAAATGTCTATTGTGTTGAGTTTGGTTTGGATTTTGAAGTGTTTGATTGTTTGTCATGTGGTTTGCGAATTTAATCTGGTGCACATTTATGGATAGGTGCAATAACCGTGTTAGTATTTTCTGTACCGTTCCAGTGATAGACTGATTCTGATTTTTAATGTATTAGCGTGTTACGGTATCGCAGTCGATCATCTACTTATGCAAACACGCGCCCATGTTGTCGTCTGCTCGAAAGAGCTCGTATTGTTTAAGATTATCTATTATGACTATGTTATCGATTACATGTGTCGGTACTTTTATCCAATGTAAAGGATAAATCAATGTGATAAACGAGGACAAGTTAGCCTCGAACCATGTATTGTTTGATCTTATGTTTGAAACCATTAAACATGGCGGACGCATGTTCGGTTTACCGCACCATTTGAACCACGTTTCCACTTGTATTTCATTGATGTCAGGCCGGGAAAAGCTCTTTAAATTGTTATGAGAGAGACATTTTATTTCACTTTGTTTGATTATTTTATTAATTATTAAACTTTTATTAAACAACAACCTTGCAAGAACAAGTTTCTAGAAAAATTAGGTGGTTTTTTGTTTATATTTTTTTCCAGGTAAATTTGCTTACTGTTTTCTAGTGATTGGTTTAACTCGACCCAGTCCACTTTGGACGGAGTTTACCTTTCACCTTTTTCGCTCTCAGCTTTGATTGGATAAAAGCTCTTTCTGAGCCACCATCCATTTTTGTTCAGGTAAATGGGCACATGTTTTGTCTCTATATCAAGACGGATATTTATTTAGTGTTTTCATAAATTTTGTTGAATTATTGTTTGCATTAATTTATATTTTATTCTGAATCTTATGTTTTAAATAATATTTGGGAAAATATAGTTAATTTGGAGCATCCTGATCATCCCTAAATTACGTCCCTTCCTTCAGCCAATTACACTTTCCAGGCAATCATTTTCTTTCCACATGCTAAAAAAAAAGTTTCGTACAAATTAACTGAGCACGATACTTAAAACTGATCCTCTACAATGATCGAATCCGTGTATCAGCGGATCGGTTCGGATCTGCAGAATTGTGGCAAGTTTATCCCACCGCAGATTGGATTGCGGATCGGACTGGCGGCCAATCTGCTGCGCAATCAATCCGCGGATGCTTGCACAAAGAAGCAAATGAGTGTCAGCATGCGTGGTGATGACATGCAGGAATTTGCTAATGGTGCACGTTCCTATACGCCTTACATTCTGTCATTTCTCTAGCTGTCACACCGCCATACCCACTTGATGACGCTCCAGCAGCTGCTTGCCCTCCAGTTGGAACTACACCCCAGACCAAACTGACCAACATCAAAACATAATTGCCAAGTGATTGGGGGTGAAAGATACAGATAAATACAATATCCAAAAGATAAATTATTTTCATTTTTTTTTAAAATTTGTTGTTCAGTTTTTTAGCATGAAGGCCAAGCCTTTAGATTGTGTTTGACTTATTACAATCGTCATGCCTGGAAAAAGAGATTGAAGCGAGTCGTCGTTTCTTGAAGGTTAATTTGATGATCAGTGTTGTATTTGTTATGTATTTCCAATTAAGCATTCAATAATGCTACGAGACACATGAGTGATTACTAATTGTTTCAAGGATTACCATGGTGATATTGTATGAATTCCAGAATGTATGAGTTCAGCAGAGTAAATAAACATGTGTGTTTTGTGTACGATTGAGATGGCTCTGGAACATTTATGTTAGAACGTAACAGTGGTATCCACGATGTTTTGAATGAAGCCCAAAGCGGATTGCGTGCGGAATTATGTGTGGACAATTTTCCTGTGCTGGTTGGCGTGTGTTTTAGCGAGGTCGTTCGAGTCGATTTCGGTTTTCGCGTGTGGCGAAACAGAGAGGCGCAACCGTGAGTTTTGGTCGTGTATACCTTTTAACGAGTCGTTTTATACTTGCATTGACGACGTGCGACACCGACATTGCGTTTTGACGGGGAATCTGAGAGTGTTGCCCACGTCGGGTTCGATTTGTGTTGTGCGGAGCGGATCGAGGAGCGATTGTGAGTCGTCGCGGTTTACGTTTGATCACGCCGAGGTTTTTGAAGGAATTAAAGACGTGAGATTCGAATCCAGTGGGCGAATCGAGTTTGGAACGTTGTCGACGTTCGTCGAAGGTATTGAGGCCTATTTGAGCCAGTGGATTAGAGAGCCAGAGATAATGGCACAAGTGACGTTAGGAAGCATCCCGCCATTTACAGGGTCGAGCCTGAATGAGTGGAAGAGCTGGCGGGAGACTTTTGCCCAGTTTGTAATTTTGAACGACGTGTTAGCGCCAAAGCAGGTGCCATTGTTACTAACGGTCATCGGCATTCCCATGTATGAGAAAATTAAACGATGGACCCACCCAAAGGAGGTGACTAAAATGGATTTGACAGAGATTTTGGGTGTTGTTGATGCATTTTATGATTCCATCAACACGCCATATATGGCCAAACAAAAATTTGGGGCAAGGAAACGTTTAGAAGGTGAAGCGGTGGAAAAATACATCGCGACGTTGAGGATCATGTCCGAGAAGTCTGGTTTTGCGACGAAAGAGGAGTCGGACAATGCCATCGTAGATCAGCTGGTCCGAGGCGTGGGGAACTCAATTTTGGTTAGGGAGCTCCTCCTGAATATGCCGATGACAGTGGACGCGGCTACAAAACGAGCAGTAGCGCATGAGATGGCGCACATCGCCATGGTCGGAACTGAGGAGCCATTGCCGCTCACAGAGGTAGACAAGGGCGCCACGACTTCATCGGTGATGCAGGTGTCCACGGGGAGAGGACGTGGTGGATGGAGAGGACGTGGGAGAGCTTTCCAGCAGGCGTTAACCCGGTACTGCAGGTGCGGGGCCGAGCGTTCAGACGAGGGGATCTTCACAGCGACCTTGGCGCGGGCGCCAAGGATTTGCGAGGGGACAGACCGGCCCACCGGTAACTAGGGACGGCAGGCCAGTCCAATGCTTTCGCTGCGGAGGTCCGCACTTTGTTAGGGATTGTCCCTATGAGCCTTTGGCACCCATAACCACTCAACAACAAGCAGCGGGGACCCGCCTGGTGGCCGACTGGAGGAAGAAAAGTGACAATCAAGTTTTGACTGCCCCACTTCCCCCGACTTTCCCGTTGGACACTGACCTTGGGTATTGTGGCGCGAATTCAGAGGATAAGTGGAAACAGCGTAACGTGCCAATTAACGTCATCCAGGAGCAAGATGAAGACTTTGCGTTGTTCCAACTGGCAGCTGCGAGGTCGCGTTCGCCACCGCTGATAGTGCGCGTGACTTTGAACTTGCTAAATTTTAACTTGTGGTTAGATACAGGGAGCGAGCTGTCAGTGCTGAATTCAAAGGATTGCGATGTTTTATTGGAAAAAGGGTTATTGTTAAGGCGAGAAATTAAACCGACAGGTTTGAAACTCTTTGCTTACCAGAAACATCCTATTAGGACGTTGGGACGAGTCGCTCTCACGACAACTGTCGGTGGGATGACGGAAATAATCGATTTTGTGGTGGTCGATAGGAGTGGTCCGAGTTTGATTGGCAGAGACATTGTGGAAAAATTTGGATGGTTTAATATTTCATCTGCTTTAATTTCAGGTGGCCCGAGTTTAGACTTGACTGCAGCCCGGAGCGGAGAAGGACAGTGGTCGGGTGCGTCTAAAGACGCCGGTCAGCGGTCGGTGGGTCAAGTAGAGACGTCAGCGCCCCATGTGCCATCCGTGTCAACGGAGGTTTTATTGGCCCAATTATTGGCAAAGTTTGAGCACGTTTTTGGGGAGGAATTAGGCACATACAAGGGCGAGCCTATAGAGTTGGTATTAAAAAAGGACGCCGTCCCTAAATTCTACCGCCCCAGACCGATCCCGTTGCCGCTCCGGGGGGCAGTTGACCGTGAGATAGATCGTTTGGTGGGCCAGGGGGTTTTTCAACCAATCCCGTTTTCAGCTTGGGGGACCCCACTGGTCACTGTGGCTAAGAAAGATGGGGGGGTTCGGCTTTGCGGCGACTATAGGTCGACCGTGAATAGCAGTTTGCAGCCGGACCCCTACCCCCTACCAAAAATTGCCGAGTTGTTGGCATCAATAGGTCGTGCAAAAATTTTTAGCACCCTTGACCTGCGCCAGGCCTATTTTCAGGTCCCATTATCGCAGCGGTCGGCGGTCATTGCGGCGGTTAATACGCCGAAAGGTCTTATGGCCGTGACGCGATTGCCGTTTGGGACGATGCCGTCCGCTGGAGTTTTCCAGCGGATTATCATCACTGTGTTGGATGGGGTCCCCAGAATATTCGTCTATTTGGACGATATTCTGGTCGCTACCTGGACCTTACAAGAACACTTCGAGGTGTTGGGTCTTATTTTCGCTCGCTTATCCAACAAGGGTTTGCGATTGGCAAGGGAAAAGTGCTTGTTTTGTAAAGATGCTTTAACCTTTTTGGGTTTTCAGATTAGTTCAAGGGGGATTGAACCAATGGTGTCAAAAGTAGAGGCAGTGACCGCTATCCCACCACCAACTGATGTGAAACAGTTACGCACGTTTCTTGGAATCGTCGCGTTTTACTCAGTTTTTATCCAGCGGTTGGCCGAAAAGGCCGCGCCTCTTTACGAGTTGTTATGTGCCCAGACCGAGTGGGCATGGACTGACCGCCGCCAGCGCGCTTTTGAGTGCATCAAGCGAGCGTTGACGGCGGCGCCGGTGCTGACTTATTATGACCTGCACCGCCCGTTGGTGGTTGCGACAGACGCCTCTCCTTATGGAGTCGGCGCAGTACTGGCCCACTCGGATGACACTGATAGGGAGTTTCCGGTGGCTTATGCCTCTCGTTCCCTTAGTCGGGCTGAATTAAACTACGCCCATATCGACAAGGAGGGGTTGGCGATAATTTTCGCAATTAAAAAGTTCCATATTTACCTCCTTGGACGTCATTTCGTGATTTACACAGATCACAAACCACTTTTGGGCATCCTGGGATCCGATCGACCGATCCCAGTTGTGGTCAGCCCCAGGATGCTGCGGTGGGCTCTGATTTTGTCCGCATACGACTACGAGCTCCGCTATAGGAAGGGGGAGTTCAATACTAATGCGGATGTCTTGAGTCGTTTTCCAATAGGTGACGTGCCGAAGGACGAGGAAGAGTGGCCAACATTTCTAATCGAATTGGCCAAAGAGAACCTGCTGACCGCAAAGGATGTGGCAGCGGCCACGGCGACGGATGCCGTACTTAAAGTGGTGGTGGCTGCGGTTCTTTCCGGCTCTGGGCGTCTGCTTGTTGGGGTCCCTGTGCTAAAAGACTATTTGATAAAGTTTGATGAGTTAAGTTTGACGGCGGGGGTCCTGCTGTGGGGCGATCGAGTCGTGATTCCCGGGGGGTTGCGAGATCGCATGTTAAAATTACTGCATGAGGGCCACCCCGGGATCGTTTCAATGAAGAAACGAGCCCGGAGTGTGGTGTGGTGGCCTGGAATCACGACACGGATTGTAGATTTCGTCCAAAAATGTAATTTATGCGCGCAGAACAGGCCTCGCGCCGAGGAACCATGGGTTAGAGTACACATTGATTTCGCAGGCCCCATACAGAACTTCATGGTTTTGGTGCTAGTCGACGCCCATTCCGGATGGATTGAAGCCAGGGCCCTGCGGAAGGCCACTTCCGCCACCACCATCCATGCGCTAAGACATATATTCAGCACGTTTGGTATTCCTCACCTGCTAGTAAGCGACAACGAAACACAATTTAAATCGGCAGAATTTGCCGAGTTTACGTCGAGAAACGGCATCGAGCATATGTTCTCGCCTCCCTGGCACGCACAAAGTAATGGGTTAGCTGAGAGGGCCGTGCGTTGGGTCAAGGAGAGGCTGATGAAATTCACAAAAGGGGATTTGGAGATGAGGCTGCTGCGATTAATGCTTTTTCAACACACTGCATTTAAGGGACGTGACAATGAGTCACCCGCGATGAGCTTCCTGGGGAGACAGCTATTTACGTACCTAGACCTTGTTAGACCCCGTGCATTAGTAACTGGTGGCGAGCGCGATTCTTTTTGCAGAGTTTTCAGACCAGATGACCGAGTTTGGTATAAGTCGTTCCCAGACACCAAACCACCTTGGCTACCAGCGGTAGTTATACAGAAGAAAGGCAGTTTGTTGTACACGTTGCGAGACGTTTACGCCGGGAAAATGGTGACGAGACACGTCAATCACTTATTACGCAGGGATGAGACCGTCGCAGGAGAATTGATGGGCGAGCCGTCGCCACTACCCGATGAACAAAAGCAAGTGGAGCCCGAGACGCTCACAACTGATGCGAGAGCATACACATTGGGTGTACCTGCTAAACCGAAACAGCCACCAGTGCTTCTGGGAATTGTGTTGCCAGTGCCTCCAGTGCAGCCCCTAATTTTACCCCCAGTGTTACAGCCTGTGCCGGAAGTGGAGGTGGCACCTTTGGTGGGAACACCAGTGATACAAACGCCACCTTTTAGAGCAGTGTTGCCGGCTCACGTACTTACACCGGTACCAGAAGCGGCCCCTCGTGTGCAGGAAGGGGCTGCGGGAGGTTCGCGACTCACACCAGTGGCAGGAACGAGCGGGGCACGACCGGACTTACCAAGACTGCAGTTTGTTGGGAACATCCTACAAGCATTGGATCAAACAACACCTGTGACGACACGTACTACTAGGATAACTCGTAATCTTGCCCCTAATTATAGGGACTCTTCATCGGGGGAGGAGAATGGCGGCGAAGAAGATCTAATCCCGGTCACCTACAAGCAGCAGTTGCCAGGCAAGCGCACCGCGAAACGAGGATTGAGAGTGGCGGACATGACGACAACGACGCCAGTTTCCCCAGAAGCAGAACAGAGTCCAGAAGTAGATGATACGAGTGCGGAAGCGTCATTTAGAAGGATGATGCAAAGTCGGGAGAAAAAATAGAGTGGAGAAAGAATAAAGGAGAGAAAAGAGAAAAGTGGGGTTAAAATTTAAAAGAATTTATTTTGAAATACAAGTTTTAAATTGATGCGTGTAAATGTCGCGAAAGAAAGTACGACTTGTTTTAGTTTGACAAATTATATTTTCTGAAGGTTAATTGAATTAAGTTGAGAGATAATATTGTGACTCGGTTTGCTATTTGATTGAACTGTAATTGGAACTAGGGGAGGTATGTTGTATTTGTTATGTATTTCCAATTAAGCATTCAATAATGCTACGAGACACATGAGTGATTACTAATTGTTTCAAGGATTACCATGGTGATATTGTATGAATTCCAGAATGTATGAGTTCAGCAGAGTAAATAAACATGTGTGTTTTGTGTACGATTGAGATGGCTCTGGAACATTTATGTTAGAACGTAACAATCAGGCAAGGATTTGTAATAGTGAAATCATCTAAACTCTGAGTTAGTGAGACCAACATTTTCGCCTGTGATTCAGTAATACCATATTCATCCGCATGTTTCTGAAGAAATTAAATCAGTGTTTAAGAAACATTGAAAACAGAATTATTGTACGAATGGACAATTATAACCATCAAGCTTAAGACCAAGAAACAGTTTTAGGAGAAAGTGGGTGGTGTGCCTATATTTTTTTTTCAGGTAGAAAAACATTAATGCATGTATGCATTTTCTTTCTCAATCTCTTTTCCTCTTCCCTCCATTTCTCTTTGTTTTATCCCATTATATTTTATTTTATTTATTTCAATATATTTTTTTCTCCACAGATTGCAATGGAAAATGAAGAAGGGGAGGAATTGGATCTAGAGCTAGCGTGGGACGCTACTGAAGCTCACGGCGCAGGAAAATGAGCGAGATAGGCAATAACACCGACGTCTGCTTTAAAGCAGCTTTAAAGCACAATTCGTGCTTTGTGTTCGTGCATTGCATGTGAACCCTACCTGCATTGTCAAGCGCGTTGCCAAAGCGCGTGGTCAGGTAGCGCACAAAGCACCAGTTAAATATTTTTAACTTTAAAGCAGGAATTCATGCTTTTCAAGATGGCGGCGCCCATAGAATCAAGCAAAACTGTGGTTCTGACTTCTTCTTTTGAGGTGAAGTTAATAAAGACTGTTTGTTTAAGGCCCTTTATTTATTTTACGTGGTTTTAACATGGTTTTACATGGTTTTTACACGTTTTTTTAGCGTGATTTAACTCGTTTTTGCCTCATTTTACACAATTTTACACGTGTATATGGTTAAAATCTGGTTTGGAAAGTGTAAAAATAGGTAAAATTATGTAAAAATGGATATTACAGAATCTAATGCATTTATAATGCACATGTGTAAAGCATGCATGTGAACAGCGCTCTGCTCATTGTTCGTGCTTTGCTATCGCCTGGCAGTGCTGCATCATGTTCGCGCATCATGTTCGTGCTTTAACGCACAAGCGCAAAGCACCACATGTGAACCCACCTTTAGTGTTCTCCACAGCAATCCTCGACATTAAATCGCACATCGTTAAATACATATGGTCGATAATGGAGGTGTAAGAACAACGGACTTGCCGGGAATATATTGTCAAGGCCGTGACCAACGTTGCAACGTCTCGTGCCGCCCTCGAGATTTGACGCCATTAGTGTTACGACGTTTATGTTCGCTACGACCAAATATTTTGGATAACCACAGTAAATAGGTCATCAAGTGGTTACAGCAGAGGCTCTAAATGATCCATTTGCGACAGATTCTGCTGCGTCAAGCAACATTTCTTGATTAAATCAAGAGAGAACAATTGCAGCAACTGCTCAGGACCGGTGAGAGGGGTGAGCTGGCAGCCGCATCAGATGCAAATTTCCAAAAACCAGTTTTAGGAGTAGATGCGTGTGTTTTATTTTTTTTATTAAGTGTTTTTTAATTTTGTATATTTATAGTTTGCATTTATTTAAAGGCTATAATTTTGTTCAAGTTTTTAGGATCTCCAGAAAAATCAGAAACTATGTCGTTCACGCTGACAACAGTATCACACATTGTTGGTACAAAGTTGCCTCAGCAACAACATTCTACAAAATGTGATGTGATCCCCAAGAAAAATATAAATTATTATAAGAGACATTTTATTTCATCTTCTGCGTCAATAGCACCAAGGGCCTCAGCATCGTTAAGGGCCCACTCAAGAAGCGAGGACCCCAACGCTGCTCGTGTGATGGCCAACTCGGACCGCCCAACTAGCTGCCGAGGAAAGAACAGAAAAACAGTTAAAAAGAAATAGACAAAAGGCCGATAGCATATGAAAATTTGTGTTCTTTTTATAATGTCTTTTTTTAAATTTTGTTTATTTATAGTTTGCATTTATTTATTATTATTATTTATTTATTTATTTATTATAGTTATCAAAATTTTAGGGTCTTCAGAAAGATCGGAAATTATCAAATGTCTTACTTATTTGTTGGATTATTTTATTGATTATTAAACTTTTGTGAAACAACAACCTTGCAAGAATAAGTTTCTGGAGAAATTAGCTGGTGTTTTGTTTATACTTGTATTTTTTCCAGGTAAATTGGCTTACTGTTTTCTAGTGATTGGTTGAACTCGGCCCAGTCCACCTTGGACCGAGTTTACGTTTCACCTTTTTCGCTTTAATTCATGCAGATTCGCTTTGAGCTTTGCTTGGATATAATATAAGAGCTCTTTTTGAGCCACCATCCATTTATGTTCAGTTAAATGGGCACATGTTTTGTCTCTATATCAAAACTAATATTTTTTATTTAGTGTTTTCATAAATTTTGTTGATTCATTGTTTGCATTAATTTATATTTTATTCTGAATCTTATGTTTTAAATAATGTTTGAGAAAATATAGTTAATTTGGAGCATCCTGATCAGTGATCATCCCTAAATTACGTCCCTCCCTTCAGCCAATAACACTTTCCAGGCATCATTTTTTTCCCACATGCTAAAACAGTTTCGTACGATAACTGATCCTCTACAATGATCTAATCCGTGTATCAGCGGATCGGTTCGGTTCTGTAGAATTGTGGCAAGCAATCCGACCGCAGATTGAATTGCGGATCGGACGGGCGGCCAATCTGCTGCGCAATCAATCTACGAATGCTTGCACAAAGAAGCAAATGATTGTCAGCATGCGTGGTGATGACATGCAGGAATTTGCTAATGGTGCACGTTCCTTTACGCCTTACATTCTGTTATTTCTCTAGCTGTCACACTGCCATACCCACTTGATGACCCTCAGCAGCTCCTTGCCCTTCAATTGGAACTACACCCCAGACCAAACTGACCAACATCGAAACATAATTGGCAAGTGATTGGGGGTGACAGATATAGATAAATACAACATCCAAAACCTAAATTATTTTCATTTTTTTTTAAAATTTGTTGTTCAGTTTTTTAGCATGAAAGCCAAGCCTTTAGATTGTGTTTGACTTATTACGAGTCGCAGGAGATTCATTAAGAGTGATGAACATTGAAGTAGAAAAATGTAAAGTTTAAAGCTCTAGTAAATGCCACATTCATTAGGGAAAATGCGGGCTTACAATACAATGGCAAGAACATGCTGCATACATGTGAGAATGCAGTCTTACAGTACTCGACAGAAATTTCTAATTCTACATTTGTAACATCCAAATTGAGTTGTTCTCCACAATTTTGCGGTAGCTGTGGAGTAACAGCACAAAAAACGTACAATTTTGGGTGAAGAAATTAAAGAATTTCACAAAAAATTAGCAATTGAGCGGAGTTCGCTGTTGGTTCAATAAGCAACGTTCAAAAAATTGCTAACCTTTCCGAAAATATTTTAAATTCCTGTGCAAATGTTAACCCTTTCGCCTTTCGAATTCAAATTGTCACGACAAATTTCAATTAGAACACAATTGACTACCCCTTGGAAACTTCTCTCGTTTTTAACGAAAATACAGCGTCGAGAAAACAAGAAGACCCGTCATAAATAATACTGCAATTGAAACAAATTAATGAGGGAAAAAAACCTTCGGGAATGCAACCAAATCCGACACGCCGGCGTCACCAAAACACAGCTCCGAGAAAACTAGAGCACCGGTAATACAAATACTCCAGCAGAAATTGCAAAAAAGTAAAACATTCATGCAATTTCGTGAGAAAAAAGTCAAAAACCATCGAAATGCAACCAAATGCCGTCGTGCCTCCATCGTGAAGGTTGTAAACCCCGCATTATAATAATACGGGGTTTTAATTCGGTAAAACACGGTCAACGAGTAACGACAGAAGCAATCTTCAAACTAATTAATCCTTTGAATTCAGATTTTAGCAGTTTCGAATTTAAACCCATATTATTGTCAGTGCTGCAAAAATGAATCTTCGAATTAATTTCATACTTTTTTTGACAATCTAATCCATCGAGAACACGAGCAAATCCAACCCGCCGGTGTGCTTCCAATTTCCGACGTGCGAGTGCCATCGTGACAGTTAAAGTATACGGGGTTTACAATCCGAAAAACACGGCTATACGTAGTAAATGACAGAACCAATCTTTGAACTAACAAATATTTCTGGTTTTCTTTCTACCTTTTATCGCGAGGGTTCCCGAAATAAATTTACAAAAATGCCCCGACTGTCAACCGGGCGTAAAAAAAAATTGCGAAAATAAAAATAACTTTTGAAGAAAATAAAATAGCAAAATTAATTTTTTTAAAAAACAACTTTGCTCACAATACCCATCATATCATCTGCCGCTAGTGCTTCAAACTGTACTTGTGCATGTAAGAGAAGGAAAAGATTGAAAAGTGTAGAATAAAATGAGTCGGTCAGCTTTTAAAAATAGCGTTTCTTATGTTGAAGTTGAGGACATTGTTTTTAATTTCATTTTAATTTCTCTATTTTTGTTGATGTCCCATCTGATTATTTTTCAGTGTCATTGCAGAGTAGCTCGGACCTTTTCCCCTGATGAAATCACTTGGGACGAGAAATCTGCCACGTTTTCTTGTTCCTGCAATTTAGAATCACTCTTAGCTACTGTCTTTATGTGTTTGCATGTCAGT
Organism: Strigamia acuminata; assembly: GCA_949358305.1. Lineage (NCBI taxonomy): Eukaryota > Metazoa > Arthropoda > Chilopoda > Geophilomorpha > Linotaeniidae > Strigamia > Strigamia acuminata. The sequence goes on from OX442314.1 coordinate 49,761,797, forward strand.
TTACCCACTAGATGTCTCTTGCTTGTCCGCCATCTTTGCCCAAGTGAGAGTTGTTGTTTTTCCATAGCTAAAATCCTGCAAAGGGTCTTTGAATCGCTATGCTGTCTTTATTATTTGCTTTTATGCTTTTGTAATGACTTAATCTCTGTGCTTTGCCTGTGCAGCTGCTATTTTTCTGTTTGTTTAATACCGTTTATTTCACTGTTAAACTGTTTTACATGCATTAATGTTTTCTTTAAAGTTCGTTCTTGTCTGTAATTTTTCGTACTATGTCAATTTAGAATGCCGTGATTGGCTAGGCCGTTTGAAGTGCTTTCATATTATTTAAGGCTATTTGGATAATTTGTATCGATAAATTCTTGCTCTATGGGTCCTCAAGAGTGATTTGCCGACTCTGGTCAAGTTTTTATTTCAATTTAGAATTATATTTTGTATTTGCCAGTGTTAGGCATATTAAGCAAACAGTGCTTGTCCTACGGGACTCTGTTTGGCCGAGCATTGTATATTTCTCACTTTTTATTCATACATTTTGTGTTCCTTACTTTTTCAACAGTGTAATTTTGTATCACTCATGGCACGAGCAATTGTTGTGGCCCAGGTAGCACAGATGATCGAATCTACATAGAATCTATATCGACCGCACTGTGTTGAATCTGCATAGACCGGTTGATGTAGATGCGATGTTAAATCTATGTCAATGTTCTATCCCAATTTAATTTAACATAGATTTAACATAGACTGCTCTATGTTGAATCAACATAGAGCGATTGATGTTGAATCTGTGTCGACCGCTCTTTGTTGAATCTGCATAGGTCTGTTGATATCGATGCGATGTTAAATCTATGTCACAGTTCTATCCCAATTTAATTTTAACATGAATTTAACATAGACCGCTCTATGTTGAATCAACATAGACCGATTTATGTTGAATTAACATAGAAGGCTCTGTGTTGAATCTACGTAGACCGTTAATGTCGATGCAATGCTAAATCTACGTCTCTGTTCTATCCCAAAATAAATTTAACATGGATTTAACATAGACCGCTCTATGTTGAATCAACATAGATCGATTTATGTTGAATTAACATAGACCGCTCTGTGTTGAATCTATGTAGACTGTTAATGTCGATGCGATGTTAAATCTATGTCACAGTTCTAGCCCAATTTAATTTTAACATAGATTTAACATAGACCGCTCTATGCTGAATCAACAGAGAGCGATTGATGTTGAATTAACATAGACCGCTCTGTGTTGAATCTGTGTAGACCGTTAATGTGGATGCGATGTTAAATCTATGTCAACATTATATCCCAAAATAAATTTAACATAGATTCAACACTGTGTTGAATCAATAGAGACCGACGGTGACTTGGAGTTGATTTAATTGTTTATTCAAGAAATGCTCGTTTGAAGTTGTATATTTTCACTTTCAAATATAATTTTGATAAGTTTGACAACTGCAGTCATTTACTATCATCACATTTACACATAAAAAGCTGAAATAAAAGTAATACTATAATTTAATTTATGGGTTTTATTTAAAATGAAAAGAAAATTTTATGTTTTACATTTTTTGAATTGAAAAATAAAATACAACGTAATAAAAAATTGAGATTTTGTTAGCTCGATATTTTTAAAAGAAATATTAAAATGAGATTTTTACATTTCACTGTATGACGACAAGTCAATTTCATCGGGCAAAACGCTGATATCAACTTTAAATCGGCTTTGAACACCATTTAAAATTTTAGCATCGTCTTCGAGACTGACGAACGAAATCGCCAAACCATTGGTCCCAAACCGAGCCCCATGCGTAACTGTGTAAATACGTGTTCGAATTCTCCGGCATATCGTAATTAAAAACAACATTAACTCTCTCGATATCCATCCCACGTCCGAACAAATTCGTCACGACTAAAATCCGCTTTTGAAATTTTTTGAATGCCAATCGCCGAGAAATTCTGCTCCGTCAACAACCGAACCAAAGCCACACAGCGCTGCACCGATTTAACAAATATACCGTAACAACCTGATTAAACTCCAAAACATCCAACAAGTCCAACAATCTCCGGTTCTTGTCGCTGCTCTTCAACTTGACCTAATGCTGTTTCGATCCTTGCAGTCAACTTGGCTTCGTTATCCACGTAAATCTCCACCGGATTCACCATAAACCGCCTACAAACCGGACGAATCTTTTTGCTCAAAGTCGCACTGAACATCATCATTGTTTATCGTGTTGGGTGCTCCAAAGTATCGTATGCACGTCTTGTCTCATGTCCAATTGCTCCAACATCTTATCGCATTTGTTTAATGTGTGACAGATCAAGCAACTTGTTTCGCACATAAGCTAAAATTCGTCCAGGAGTCCCGACCACGATGTGCGGATGATTCGCCTTGATGGCTTTTTCGTTGATTGTGATGTTCTAACCACCGAAGAATACTGCCACGTTAACAGCGGGCAGGTACTTTAAATATCGTTCGTATTCTTTGCTGATTTGGAAAGCGAGTTCCCGAGTGTGGCACATGACCAATACGAATACGTGGCCATCGACGGCGACGAGTTGTTGAAATGTGGTCAATACGAACACGGTCGTTTTGCCCAAGCCCGATTTGGCTTGAGGATTGCTTGCGGAATACATTCGTGTTGCACTTCGGACGGGATGTTCGAATCGAATCCACAGTCGATAATCGCGCGCAGCAATTCGGGTTTGAGTAAGAAATCGCGGAATGCAGAACTGTGGACTGATGTGTACGAACCTTTCACTTCTTTCGTATTTTTGACGAAAAATTGAGAAATAAATCACTACAAATAACGAAATAAAGAAATAATGTCCTACCGTCAACAATGTATACAAATCTATAAGCACGAGTCGGGCGATTGTAGAGAAGAAATTCGAATGCACTCGTGAATAAAAAATGACAATGCTTTTGTAAAAAAGACTGAAATATCAAGAGGAACGACCAAACACGATGAAATATTTATATTTTACATACGAGTTAAGTAATAACAAAAAAAAAACATAAAACGATGATTTTAAATACTTAATTTAAATTTTGGAGTAAAGACAAGTCGAGGTGCTTGTTCATGTGATTTTCTTCAATCTTAAGCGAGCACACGGGGCAGGACTGGGATGAAGACCGATCGTTCGTTTGGTTATTATGAGAAATTTCAGCGAATTCGTCTTCGGAACTGTGGATTTTCTTTTCGATAGAAGGATTTCGTGTTTTTATGTTTGCGATTTTTACAAAGATGGAATCGGGATCGTCGAATTTCTGCGTTACGAAGACACAAAGAATGCGCTGAAAGTTGGACAATTCGAAGTTCCAATCGCACGAGGTGGGTTGTTGTTTGTATTAATTTTAATTGCGTAGTTTCGTGTTTTTATTGATTTTATTTGGGTTTTTTCCCTAGTTGCAGCAGTTTACCTCCGGTAAGATTCTGCGCCAAACGAAGAGCGGATGGCCGAAAGGAGTGAAGAGGGGATCGCCTCAAGCGAAACGAAAGCGAGGACAGCAACGACGAGGAAGAGGAGAAATTGAGGAGAACGAATAGAACTCAACGAACAACCACGTTAATTTCGACGTTGAGGAGTCTAATGTGGAGCGAGGAGACGAAATGATTATTATTAATTAAATTACGTATTTTATTTCACATTTGAACACGAGATAAGGACATTGCATTGTTGAATGTGTCATCAGTACAGTCAATCGAGACTTCAAAATGAATTCGAGGTGTTGAAATAGCTCGGCAAAGGTGGTTTCGGTGATATGTTAAAAGTGTGTAATAAACTCGATGGAAGAGTGTAGCTATAAAGAGAATCGTGTTTAACCAACATAATAAACTGTTGAATAAGAAAATAACTCGAGAAGTGAAATTTTTATCGTGACTCAATCATGAAAATGTCGTTGGATAAATAAAAAAAATTAAAAAAATCGAAGAAAGAGGAATTTTAATTCGGTTTTTGCAGATATTTCTGCTTGTGGATCGAAACTGTGTTGGTTGATAATGCGGACGAAATGACATCGTCAGACACTCCGACGTCCGAAACTACATCGTCGGACATTCGGACGTCCAAAACGACATCGTCGGACACTCCGACGTTCGAAACGACATCGTCGGACACTCCGACGTCTGAAACGACTGAAACGAGCGTCGTTTGATGCTGTTACAGCATTCGAGCGGATACCGATGGATGTTTGCTTAAGTAATACGAAGATTCCAGTTTTAAGTCTGAGAAATATGGATTGGAAATCCAACGGCGATAATTTATTTTCCGCCTAAAATCATCGAGAGTCGATTCTCGATCGCTTCCGTTCTCTCCGTCACTGATCCCTCTCAATTGTGACGTCATCGTAACGTCATTGGGCACACGTGATTTTTCGAAGAACCGGCAGAATCAAAGTCACGACACACACACACACACACACACGTGGCAAAGGTTTTGAAGATTTGCATCGGCAGTGTACACAGATTTGAATCGTTAAAATATTTATAATTGTAATTGTAATTCAATTTGTATACTTATTTTTATTTTTTTTCAAATATTTTTTTTGATTTTGCTAGGATTTTTGCAGTTAGGCCTAATTTTTAGCAACGCATGATTAAAAGTTAGGCCTAACTGCAAAAACCGACTCGTACGTCAAATACACATTCATGTCGCACCCGAACCACCACGAAAACGAATTTAAATCCGAAAGCCAGCTTTGAAAGCTTCAACTTCAACGACTTCCATCCGTTGATCAGCGTTCTCAGCGACGGAATAGTTCTCGGAGGACGGAAGGACTTTCAAAGCGGCGAATTACAAGATTACGAAACGGTAAAACAATAAAACAATACAACGGAACGTTTTGATTTCGATTGATTTCGATTTTCTAGGTTGTTTGGACGACGTGCGCTTCGATCGCATTACGCAGCACCTGCCGATACCACCGGTCGAAAACAGATCCGATTATCCCGAAGTGTTCAACTTCGCACGTCGAGTCCGGCTGCGATCCGAAGGCCAAGTGGCCGGACATATACTGCAAACACCTCTAATTAAACCACGATTGCAGGAGCAACGCGGGCTTCGTGACGAACTGAATGGGGCTGTGCGGTTCTGAAGCGACCAGCGAACCCGAGTCCAAAAAATATACAAGTTTTTGATCAAAAATTGTATTTTTGATCAGCGACGATGAAGATCTGGGCAACGGATTCCCATTCCGTTCGTGCTGGATCCGTATACGAACGAAACCATCGCCAACACCTTCCAGATTCAGAACGAACACGTCCGAACCGCTTCGCGTACGTCAAACGCCAACAGACCCGCATGCTGGATGTAAGTTTTGCGCTTTCGTCAAACACAACTGCGGATTTCCATGCGGAGTAAGAAAAAATAAAATGATTAGACATCCATTTTAAAATAATAATAAAATAAATTTTCTTTTAGATGTACGATCTGTAAAATCCAGCAAAAGTATCGAGCATGAAAACCGATTGCACCCAACCCAAAAACGCCTGCCAAGAAAACCAAATCATCCAGTCGTGCAACAATGGAACAATGGAGGACGTGAAAAAAATCGTTGCATCGCATTTCATTTTATTACTTGTTTTTGTAAAATATTGTTTTTATCTTTTGAAAAAATAAAAAATTTTAAATTTTAATATTTTGTTTTTTTATACACAACTACGAATATGACGTAGAGTTTGACGTAGAATTCGACGTAGAATTCGACGTCGATTTGATGTTGTTTTGAAGTAGCATTGATCTACAGCTCTATGTCCATTCTATGTCAAAAACGTGACCAAAATGCGCTAATTCCATGTCAATGCTATGTTGTTTCGGCATAGTTTCATCCTTATTGTACGTTAAATAGACGTAGAATTCTACATAGAATTCTACGTAGAATTCGACGTAGAATTCTACGTCGATTTGACGTTGTATTGATGTAGCATCGATCTACAGTTCTATGTTGATGCTATGTCAAAATCGTGACGGAAATGCGCTAATTCCATGTCAATGCTATGTAGTTTCGGCATAGTTTCAACCTTAATCTATGTTAAATCTATGTACCAAGATAGACGATCGGTATAGATTTAACATAGATTCAACATAGTTTTGTTACTTGGGGGACGTGTTCATGTATTGTTGTAAACTTAAAGTTTAGTTTTTGGTTTGCATTACCACGCTAATTTTCATCTTTCTGTGTCGAAATCGGCGAGGAGGAGCACGAGCGCCACCACGACGAGCTCCATCTCGTTCTCCACCACCTCCACCTCCTCCACCCCCTGTGAGAATAAGACTCCATTTAACGTCTTTTACGAACGTAAAGCGAGAAACAACCAAAAACTGGCAGAGAGTCACCTGAACAGGAAGAGGAACAGGAATTGCAGCAACTGCTCAAGACCGGTGAGAGGGGTGAGCTGGCTTTGCGGCCGCATCAGATGCAAATTTCCAAAAACCAGTTTCAGGAGTAGGTGTTTTATTTATTTTTTATTAAGTTGTCACGGGCAGGTTACCCACCCTTCTTTTTTGTTTATTTCCCACTTGGTTTGATCCATCTTTAGTTTTATTATTTATCCCACTTTATCTTCTCATCTAAAACCGATGATTCACCTTCTTAAATGTATGCGCCGATTCACGTCGCGCATTTCATTATTTATAACAATCAGACTTAGTTTATACCTTTCACCCCCTCACCCACTTACCTAGACCCGATCATATGACTCAAGTTTACCTCGTCACTGTTTTCCATCTAACAATCACTTCTCATGCTTTTCTCGACAGAGACACATCTCTAGAGAGAGCTGGGAATGTCACTATTATTTAAACATCGCGTCTTCAACAGCGCACCTCCATTTTAATCGTAATAGCGCCGCTTTTTGCCCACCTTTTAATTCGCATGCCTGTGACATTTCTCGCCCACCTGCTTGATAATTTCTCAGTGCATACTCATTCTTTTTTAAATGTAAAGACCCACAAAGTGAGATTGAGCCCGTCGAATACAAATAATGGTGTTACAGCGAGTTTAGGTTTACTTCCCGCCCGATGTCCATATCTGACGGCGGCACCAAACGAGTAAATCTACGAACGAGCCCACTGGTTTGCGCTACATTTCCCATGCGCGCAAATTCAGATCAAATCAACCAATACATCTGGGTTGATTCGTAACAAACATGGCGAGCCTGACAGGATTCGCTCTCACCTATAAGGCATAAATGCGCGAAAAGGTTAGTTTTTTGTTTGATTATTAATCACTTTTCACATTTTTTCATGTTGAGTTAATTGGAAAGCAATGGCGCTGAGCACTTACAAGGGGAGGGCACCAATAAGCTATCACAGATTGTTGTAATATTAAACAAGAAGGATTGTTATATCATGCTGAATGAGACCCTAAAATAATTTCATTCCATAAACAGCCAACAATGCAAACAATGAGCTGAAAGTTGGCACTATTTTGTCTGTGTATACATCAAATCTGAGCAATCAGGCCTAGTGTATGAATACTGTAAACAACAGTTGCTAGGTAAAAAATAGTTCCAAGATCCAAGTTCAATTTTATCATTTGAGATTCAATGATGTCATTTCCTCTTTTGATATCACATGACATATGACATCAGAACTTTGTTCAACAACATGACTGTCTTCATGAAGACAATAATAGTTTGTAGTGGTGGTCCAGTGGTTAAGGCAATGGACTAGCTATCTTTCCACACAGGTTCAAATCCTGTTGTGTGTGAAAATTTTTACATTCATTTTTTGTTAAATTTTAGCAGTTATTTTAATGTTTGTAATTTTATATTTGTTAAAAAATTAAAATTAATCAAATTAAAATTTTCTGAAAACAAATATAAAATTACAAACATTAAAATAACTGCTAAAATTTAACAAAAATAAATGTAAAAATTTTCACACTCAACAGGATTTGAACCTGTGTGGAAAGATACCTAGTCCATTGCTTTAACCACTGGACCACCACTACAAACTATTATTGTCTTCATGAAGACAGTCATGTTGTTGAACAAAGTTCTGATGTCATATGTCATGTGATATCAAAAGAGGAAATGACATCATTGAATCTCAAATGATAAAATTGAACTTAGATCTTGGAACTATTTTTTACCTAGCAACTGTTGTTTACAGTATTCATACACTAGGCCTGATTGCTCAGATTTGATGTATACACAGACAAAATAGTGCCAACTTTCAGCTCATTGTTTGCATTGTTGGCTGTTTATGGAATGAAATTATTTTAGGGTCTCATTCAGCATGATATAACAATCCTTCTTGTTTAATATTACAACAATCTGTGATAGCTTATTGGTGCCCTCCCCTTGTTAGTGTCTCAGTACCTATCGCGTAATCTTTTTGGATTCTGACGAGCTTGAGTTTCTGCTGCATTGGCAAGAGTTTGAAATGAAGAAGAAGACAAGATGTCTGCCCTTCACGTATGGCGCAAACCATACCTCGGAAGCCATGTGTGACATTGACAGACGGGACACCTGCTTTGACCAGTGTTTTGAGTATCAATGATAATGGAGAGGTTTGCATAAACATTAGGGTATCCATCTTCAATAACACCATTTTCAAGTTTTAACCTTGCCAAGGACGTAAGCGGACTCTCATACCGACTCAGACATATTCTGGAAGTATTGCGCAGCATTTTTCAAAAAGGCTTAAGCCCTCCAAATTCCTGTAACTATTTAGCTTCATGGAAGTGGATCCCCACATGGATTCATTAGGGAAGTAGCCCACTCAACATCATTTGAAAATGGACTCCCAACAGGAAGTACGTATGATTGTTCAACTTTAAATAATTTTGATTATCAAACCAGGGTGCTAATTGTCACGGCGCAACAAACTTGCACAATTATAACGCCACCGGTGAACAAAATCACAACTAAACCTGTTGAGGAGTTGAAGGAGGTGAAGAGACCAAAGCCGCCCATGTTCTCCAGATCTAGATGCCTTGCGCCACCATTGGAACAGTTGGTTGCAGATTCTAGTGTTACGACCGGAACCATTACCTCTGGAAGTCAACAATACATCCAACACCCGGATAAATCCAGTAATTGGAGGTCAATGTTTAACATGGACAACCCAAGAATGGAGTAACCGGATCCAACATGCGTAAGACCTTTAGAAGCTCGGGAACATGCTATATCATCACCTGATCTCTTGCTGCTCGAGCCCAAGAAGATCACGGATTAAAAAACATTTGTCAGCTGAGTTTAGAAATCCCACAGTGAAGAAGGATTCTAACTCAGCAACTTTCCCGGGAATTGAACAGTGTTCTTGGTTTAAGGTGTTTTCTTCTTTCTTGTGGGATTTACTTTTAGGACTTGATCAAAGGAGAGCAAACAAACTCTTTCTGCGGGATTTACTTCTGGGACTTGATCGGAGGAAGGGAGGAAGCACTCGACCAAGGATAGTGAACTTAGAAAGGCCAGCAAGTAAAAACGTTTGATGCAACTGCGCAAAATGTTTAAACAACGACCACCCCACCGATAATGAAAAAGGCAACAACCTATACCCAGGCCCCATCAGTGGAATCGGCCCAGTTACGTATTCTGCGGGCTAACCGAGACTTGATGAGTTCGTTGTTTGTATTCCAAGATGGGATTTCCGAGGGAAAGGTTGACCACAAAGGCAAAATAAACATTGCCATCAGTAAGGGCAGGCAGGTCGAATTCAGGAAATAATCCTTTTCAAGCCAGTTGTATGCACACCTGTATTCTATGCAGGACCCAAGGGCCTCACTCAAAAAAGGGCACTACTGAGCAATTCCGGGAAGTATGAATTAATTATTAACTTCATCATTTTCTAGAAATAGTGAAGTTTCACCAGTGTCCAATCAACATTTATTATGCTTAATTTCAACTCCTAAGGAGTATAAAGTTATTAATCTCATTTTTAAATTTGACTTTGTTAATTTTAATTATTAAATTTGATTTTTAATCTCAATTTTTAATTCTGATTTTGACTTTTCCCGAATTTGACTTTGATTCTATTCTTAAACTCAGTAACCGGTGCTAAATTTATTGAATTTGAATCTAACTTTATTTCTTAGTCTAATAATGAAATTGTTAGTGCTAGGATTAAGGAACCCAATAATTGTAAATCTTTACCAAAAATGTCTAATTTACATAACCTTATTTCCAGAGAAAGTATTTAGTTTTCCATTCATAAGGAACCAACTAACTGCTCTGGATGATGTTGGGTTTGTGAAGTTTTCATCAAAGGAATTTTTTCCATCACAAGATTTTAAACCAACTGCTATTGTTTCATTTATTAACATCAAAGGTGACAAATCAGTTGAATATCCAGTAACTAATGCTATTCCCAGTGACTTAATGACAGAGTTTAGGCCGGAGGAAGTAATTATCCCTTTTTGCCGCTGATTTTGTTGCATCATCACTGGAAGAATTCATATCCATCTCCACACCAAGAACCAATCATCGTGTTTGCGAGAAGGAATCATCAACTAGACAAGGCATTTGCGCAAACATTTCTTGTGTTGCACTGTTTGATCCTCGTGCTCCAACCTGTGCCATGTCTAAGCAATTCTTCGATGGATTTCGCAACCAAATGGAACACTAAATGATGCCTTTACATGACTCCATTTGCAGGGATGCGAATGAGTTTGGACTAGTCATTGGAGGTGTAGTGTTGATCATTCAAACATCTTTAGTTACTGTTGAATTTGTATAACGTGTAACACCAACAACAACTCAAAACTTGCTATTGTTGGAAGCAGACTTTTGTTCTTAATCTCATCAAACAAACAATTCACGGACGATTGTTTTGAGAACTCCTATTTTTGACAAATTGGTGAGTAAAATCGCTAAAATGAAACCTAATTAGCCTATTACCAGGGATAAATCAGAGATGTCACCAGTAGACTTGATCACTTTATTGGATGCGCACATTGTGATAGAATCTCCTGAAGAACTTTAAAATTCACTGGAACTGAATACATCACACCCAGTGATGATAAATACATTAGCAGGACAAAGAAGAATTGGAATTCCTACTCCTGTCGAACAGTTGACCTTAAGTCAAAGACTAAAAAGATCTTATGGTCAGGAAAGACCAAAAAGGACAAACTTTCAATGCTGAATGCCGCGAGGAAATCCAAAAGTGAAAGAAACGTAAACTTGCCGTGTCCAACAATCCCAAACATTTTTGCGCACTCTCGAAAAACGTTTTTCTTCCGATGGACCGTTTTTAAGCTATGGCTGAACAACCAGTACAATATGGAGGAAATAAAGCAAGTAGCAGCCATTTTGGAGTGGAACTTGTTAATCAACAACAACTCAGGTGCCCTGACTGCTACGGAGCAAGAGAGGTCAACTTCAAAAAATACCGTACCAATCAATCGCAAAATGAGTGGAAATCGATGGACGCGCGTCACCAACATTCAACCTTTCCAGAGGAAATTCCGTAAGGGCTACATTCTTAACAACACCTTTCACTTGTACTCTTTTAGAGTCTAAACCGAAGAATGCTGTTGCAATTTCAATTTCATAATCATCTTTTTTATCATCTCCAACGGGGACAATTCCAACGTTTGCAGCCCGGCAACCTGTTGTTTTTGAGTTTGCCTCACAGACCATTTCGAGGACTGCAACGTTGCCAACTGCAGTTTCGAACCAGATTTTGGACCTTCAACACCGATTAAGGGAGTAGTACAATTTGTTATTTGTGCCCCTATGGGGATAATCCAGTTTGAGTGTTTAGTAATTTCATCAACTAAAAATGACTTATTACTTGGACGTGATTTTTGTTTGACCATTGGATTAACAGTCGATTATGTGAACAGCCAATGGCATTTAACTGGATCCAATGATGTACACCAGTTCATGACATACGAACAAGCGCAGATTTCTGACTCTGTTGAGCTATTTTCAATGGCACCAGAGTTATCCGTGGCGAAAAACATGGAAAATGTGCCTGGAATGGACAGTGAAAATGACAGAAGAAACACAAAGAACAACTAGGATTCCTGCTCCCATTTCCCAATCCTTAAATTGTCAAAGATCAAATTTTAATTCTATCTCTATTAATAATTCCCTTTCTTCATTATCGCCACTGATTGCATTAATTCCAACTCCTCAAATTTCCCAACTTGTTGATTCAGGAGACGCGACTTTGGAACAACAATATAATAGAAATTACTATGAGGAAATAGACTCGGAAATTTCATCTGCCAAGAGTGATGTTGCTGGTGATAATTTCGAATTTTCATCTTTAGCGGAACATCCAGTGCAAGGTATGACAGCTTCAAGGTCGCTGCCTGGATTGTGTCGGTGGACTCAGGAAGGAAGGAAGATTGAAGATAGAAAATTAACAACAACCTCAAGACGGACAAGACAAGAATATGACGCCTCAATCGAGTCCCAACCTTTCAAACTCTTGCCAAGCGCCGCTGGAATCATCAATGCCCAGAATTCAGATCCCTGGTCGCGTAAGTTAATGCAATATTTAATAGCTAATATTTTACCTGAAAAGCCCAGTGAGGTTGAGACTGTTAAAACTTTGCGCACAGCAATTTAAAATGTATGACAGCATGTGGTGTCGTTTTTTGTTAACACACACACACATGTAACAAAAAAAAGACGTCAAATTTGCCTCTCATTATCCTTAAGAGAATGATATTTTCACGTGCTACACTGCCCTCCCATTGTAGAACACATTAGTGTCGAAAAAACCCTGTACAGATTGAAAATGCGTGTTTTCTGGCCAAAAATGCGCAAAGGCGTCCAAATTTGGGTTTGAGAATGTAGGGCATGTTGGCGCGCAGAATTCTATTCTTGACATTTTTAATATTATCTTCTATTTCATTTTCTTTTAATTACAACAACAACAAAAAAAAAAAAAAAAAAAAAAAAAAAAAAAAAATGGAAAATAGTGCTATCCACCAGTGCTATCCACCTATATTTTTTGTTTAGTATTTTTGTTTCAAATTATCTTCATTGTTTTTATTATTAATTTATTATTTCACGTTTATTTTCCAAATATTTATTTATTATCATTCATTCATAACTTAAATAGTTTGTGAGCATTGTTATAGACCGGCAAACCAACTGAGATCTGTTGTGTCATGTGTGACACTTGTGGAACTTTTGTGTATGCAAGCAGTGCTGTGTGCCTTTGGATCTCGATGTTAAGCGACAGCAGTACGAGCGTGCGAGCATCTTTTCCTGTTTAAAGCGCAATTTAAATCGCGCACACTATCTGGGTTGGAGCAACACCATATTGAGGCACAGCTACTTCACCTTGAAGGAAAACAGGTCTGAACATTCCAGATACCACCACCATTTTGAGTGTGTTAAGTTGATGCCTCATCTGAGCCGGACCAATGGTAACCACAGCTCTGCCTATAACAGTTTACATTACAGCTTGAACAGCAAGGCTAAGCATGTATGCGCAAACACCATCATGTTCATATGTGATCAAGTCCACAGTGAGTTCACCAATCTAGTCTGCTGAGCCATCTGCTACGGCATTGACCACGGTGATACAAGGGCGAATATGACTTCTCTGCGTACTCACGGGGACTGACTACTCGTATTCCTGAATCTGAGTTACATCCAAACACAGTTTAGCAGATAACCACATCTATAGCAACCCGCACCTTTATATGTTGCCCTTGTCTAGATGGTTTTGTGTCCAGTGGGCGTTTATCATCAGGCAGTAACTGTGGAAGCACATTTCAAGAGCAAATTGCAACATTGCAAGGCGATTAAGGCGGATGAGAATACCACCGAAGAATCACGACGACAACTGGACCCGGCGGCGTCAGCCGAGTGTTGGAGTGTCAACAGACTTTCGTTGCTCGACAATATGGCGGTTTATGCGCCGGTTCAGTGTTGTAGGTTGTTACAATTGGGCAAATATTTCTTTAATAACCTAAAAGCTTTTAGGTGTATTTCTATGTGTTTGTGTTGTGATTTGCGCAAAACTCCGCAACGATAATCCAACGTCGTGGACTTTAATTTATTTTTTCTATGTTATCAAAATAACCAAATCATTCCTACTTTTGTTTTGAACTATTTCCTTTGCCCATTGTTTCATCATCTTAACTAATTTCCATTGATTCTAACGTGAATTCTACTGTTGCCTATGTCTGTTCCAACATCAGTGTCAGTAATTTTGTGTCTTCTACCACCCGATGCCCGACTGGACCTATTTATTTGGACATCGTCAATCAAAGGGCCAATGCTGAAGACCAACAGTTGGAAACTGCAATGAATTTGGGCCCCGGCCAATGGTGTTTTGCCAGCGTCGACGCTACAGCAGTCGACAAGCCATACTGAGTATTTTGTTTAAAATATTTATGACATTTTTATGTCAAAACAAAAGAAAACAAACAAACAAACAAAACAAAAAAAAAAAAAAAAAAAAAAACCGAATGTAGTGCACTATGCGCAGTTTTCATTCGAGTTAACAAAAAAATTATTTTCATTTTATGTTTTATGTTTATTTATGTTTTTATGTTTTTATGTTTTGTGTTTATTTATGTTTTTATGTTTTATGTTTGTATGCGCGAGTTAAACTGACTGAGTCTTAACATCTAGTGTTCGATATGCTCCAGAAATGGCATGTCTAGTAACTACTAATTAATAATTAATGGTTTATGACAACTTTTGCACATCTTAGTTTAAAATCATTTTATGTGTTCTTAGTTTTTATTACAAGATAATTATTTTCATATGCATTCAATTTATGTGTCGACTCTTACAGTTAAACAGTCTTTGAGTTTTTACATCTTCTTGCTAGAGGTTATTCTTCTGTATTAAATTATAGAAGTTTAATCTTGATATTGATCTGTCTATGACTGTCTCTTCACAGATGCGCTCTTGATAACACCTATTAACTCATTGAAGTTTCTCGAAGCGTTCGCGCTGGGAAATGTGTGATTGTTCTTTGAACTACATATTGTATATGTTGTGTACGTGTTGTTTGTGTCTCATTCATCATGAGTGGCAAGTGTTATTTGTGGTTGAGCAAATAGGTACATTCAAACCAAAACCAATATTGCCGACAGCAATCAAGTGATCCAACTAGGCATGCACACGCAAGCAGTTTCCAAATGCCGCCTTTGTTTGTAACCGGACCAAGGACACCGCCAATGAACAGTATCTTTCACGACCATCTGTGACTTAAGATTGAAAGTGCAAAGTACACAACCATGCACCTCCTCTGTCGTACGTTTGGAAATTGGTAATATCGAGGAGAAGAACTCTGGATGTCGGCCTCAACTTCTAACTTCTAGTTGGTCTTCCAACCGATTATTTGTGTATCAAAACCAGTGCCAGATCTTAGATATATTCCTGGAAGGACAACGCTAGGAACAATGGTTGCGCAATTAAATGTGCAGCAGATCGAGGCCGAGACTATTTATAAGCCAGTCCACCCGTTGGCTAAGGCAATCAGTAACGACCGAAAGACCATCGTCAATTCCACAAATGACGGCGCCGTAGAGGGATTGATTGGCCCCATCATAGACGACAAAAACGAGTGTGATCTCCA
This sequence comes from Strigamia acuminata, assembly GCA_949358305.1. Taxonomy (NCBI): domain Eukaryota; kingdom Metazoa; phylum Arthropoda; class Chilopoda; order Geophilomorpha; family Linotaeniidae; genus Strigamia; species Strigamia acuminata. Next base: position 49,777,310 of record OX442314.1, read on the forward strand.
ATGATCATCGCGCGCTCTCAACGGCTTCAATACCAATTGGACTGGTACTAAGTGTAATTAATAACTTGAATTCATCTATAGGTTCCATGAGTAGTTGAGACACCACTGTGTTTTAACAACCCTACAGTGAACTTTCCGAAATCGACACCTGGACCTATCACCTACGCGCAAATCCCATTGTGCAGTATTCCAACAACTTGTAGGGTTTCCACCAACAGTGACAACAGCCATCCAGAAGTCCAATGATGGGTTAAATTTGACAAATCCTTGTTTTTAATAAATAATAGGTGCAACCATTTTCCGATACTTTACGGACTGCCGGGAGATGGTCTTCGTAACCAGGATGCGGAATCCGAATGTTGGCGCTGGAAGCTCGAATCAAAGTTTAAAAACCATTGATGAGTTTATGGTGTGCCATATTGTGGACATTCGCCCCGGCTGTCAGATTATTTCAAGGACAACCAGGTTGGGACAACGCGCCTCCGACCATCACGTTTGAGCTATTGCCAAGTTTAATGGCGCCGGCTGCGGTGGTTTGTAATTTCGCCAATGGCGGAGGTAAGTGCCTTTGATTTGGTATGTCTGCACAAGCGCAGCGTCAGTTATTGCGATCACTGGCCATTGCTGATTTGCGCATGACGCATGCCGAAACAGAACCCCTTCTGAGTCTTCTCTACCGACGCTATGGAGAACTCTTCCTCGACCACTGTCGCAGCGGAGTCAACCGACAAGGCGCAGTGACGTTTTGTGATGCGTAACGAGTGGTTGTCGAAGTGGTCTTTAACATGCTAAAATACTTCAGTATTCCCCGACACCATCAAACCTTGGAGTTTAAATAAAATCTCTACCCGAATGTGACTTTGCGCCGGACTAACTAGTTTTCTGCTTCAGTAAAGGTAATCCTGTTGGACACTGGACCCTGTAGAACATCTCCGCACACCCGCCGAGTTTGGGCCCGTCTGACAGTGTTTCTAATATTTAAGTGAGAATTTGCTGAGTTCGCGTAAAAAATTTATCATCCTTCATCTTTCGAAACATGTCACCGGATAGTGGATCTCCGGTAACCCTTTCGATGCACACTGTGCCCTGGTAAAGTATCTCCACGAAAGTGTTGAGTTAGGGCTGTGTTGTATTTCAAATTTTAAGGGTATCCACAACAACTTTCATTATCACCTTTCTGTTAAACTTTCATATACTGTAATTACTCCACAAACTGTGCAGATTCATCTTTAATGTTCCATGTTTGATGCGCAAATTTATTTCATCATAAGTGATAAGGACTCATAAGTGAAGTGATTATTATTATTTTTCTTTATTTCTTAAGTTTTAGTGCTTCGAAACCGGACAGTTAGTCAAATATTTGAACTTTTAAGTGTTTTAAGTGCTAATGTTATTTTTATTTAATGTTTATTTCTCATTCATTTAATTATTTTTTAGTTATGATATTTTCAAATTATTCATTCCAAAGCGCAACTCAATTATTTTTATTGGTTTTTAGATAAATATCCTGAAGAATAGGATTCTCTTTAAGTTTAACGTTAAAATTTCTTGGTTGGTTAAATTGAGTTGATTGCAATGAATATTTCTTTCAAAGTGCAATTATCTATGTGTTCAATCAATCGCTGTGATATGTTAATTTTTGATAATTTCTTTTAAGTTGATGTTGCGATAATTAAGGTTAATTTCCGTGGCAGTACGAGTAGTATTGTGTGCGCGGGTACTCATTATTTGTGATAATCCTTATTTTAATTTAGTTATCCCTTAATTCCAAATTTAAATCTAATCATTTTGTACCGTTTCCATGCGTGAAGTTTGCGCATTGTGTTTCCAATCCTTATTATTTTTATTATTTCCTGCAAAAGAAAAATTAATCTACCTATAGTTTGTTCATGTTTCATAACTTTACCTTATTTTGTTTTTGCGCGCAAATGTGTACATTTATCCAAATTCCCGGTACCCAATCCGTAATAGATCCTGTTTCCCACTGATAATTCTCATGTGTGAATACTTTATTTGTTTTAGTTATTTTTAATGTGCAAACTTATTGCTTCATTGATGGAAATATTTATTTCATAAAACTACAGAATGGAAAAATGCATAACTTCGTGTCCGTCCTATGTGTCGTCGGTCCCCGTATAAAGATAAGTATTGGCCCTCCGTGTCCAACCCATGTGTATGTCCTGTAATGGAGATGAGCCTCTTATTGCGAATTTTATACTAGTTTATTTTGAAATTGTCATTCTGATTTTTGATTTTGTTTCATTTATTTTATAAGTTGATCTTGAACATTTAATTTAGTTTTGTTTATGTCTTGACAAAGTTGTTAAGTCTTTGCGCAACGCGCAGTATTTTATTTCATTTGTTTTTGATTGCTTATTTAATTTTGAAAAATTGTATTGTCTTTGCGCATTGCGCATTATTGTTTTTGAATTCTCAACCTCTTATCCTTTTATTCACTTCGATAAACCTCGAATAATAAAAGTCTAAGGGGGGGAGGATGTCACGGGCAGGTTACCCACCCTTCTTTTTTGTTTATTTCCCACTTGGTTTGATCCATCTTTAGTTTTATTATTTATCCCACTTTATCTTCTCATCTAAAACCGATGATTCACCTTCTTAAATGTATGCGCCGATTCACGTCGCGCATTTCATTATTTATAACAATCAGACTTAGTTTATACCTTTCACCCCCTCACCCACTTACCTAGACCCGATCATATGACTCAAGTTTACCTCGTCACTGTTTTCCATCTAACAATCACTTCTCATGCTTTTCTCGACAGAGACACATCTCTAGAGAGAGCTGGGAATGTCACTATTATTTAAACATCGCGTCTTCAACAGCGCACCTCCATTTTAATCGTAATAGCGCCGCTTTTTGCCCACCTTTTAATTCGCATGCCTGTGACATTTCTCGCCCACCTGCTTGATAATTTCTCAGTGCATACTCATTCTTTTTTAAATGTAAAGACCCACAAAGTGAGATTGAGCCCGTCGAATACAAATAATGGTGTTACAGCGAGTTTAGGTTTACTTCCCGCCCGATGTCCATATCTGACGGCGGCACCAAACGAGTAAATCTACGAACGAGCCCACTGGTTTGCGCTACATTTCCCATGCGCGCAAATTCAGATCAAATCAACCAATACATCTGGGTTGATTCGTAACAAACAGTTTTTTAATTTTGTTTATTTATAGTTTGCATTTATTTATAGGCTGTTTTTTTCAGAAAGATCAGAAACGTTGACAACAGTGCGACACAGTATTGGTACAAAGTTGCCTCAGCAACAACATTCTAAAAAATGTGATGTGATCCCCAAGAAAATGTCAATGGTTATGAGAGATACAATTTATTTCACTTTGTTTGATTATTTTATTAATTATTAAACTTTTGTTAACAACAACCTTGCAAGAACAAGTTTCTGGAAAAATTAGGTGGTTTTTTGTTCATATTTTTTTCCAGGTACATCGGCTTACTGTTTTCTAGCGATTTGCTGAACTAGGGCCAGTTCACTTACCGAGTTTACCTTTCACCTTTTCGCTCTGAACTTTTCTTGGATATAAGAGCTCTTTTTGAGCCACCATCCATTTTTGTTCAATTAAATAGGCACATGTTTTGTCTCTACATCAAAACTAATATTTTTTATTTAGTGTTTTCATAAATTTTGTTGAATCATTGTTTGCATTAATTTATATTTTATTCTAAATCTTATCTTTGCATTATTTTTTTTTATTCTGAATCTTATGTTTGCATTAATTTTTTTTTATTCTGAATCTTATGTTTTAAATCATCATTTTCTTCCCACAGGATAAAACAGTTTCGTATGAATTAACTGAGGACAGTTTAAAACTGATCCTCTGCAAAGAATCCGGGAGAAAAACAACGCAAGAATGGCAAAAAATGTTATATTCACGCATTTCATTGGACCCACGTATTGTGGACGGAATCCTTAAAATAGATCCATAACAACCACATATTTATGTACAGAAGCTCGGAAAAATTATCAGCGACACAAACAAACATATGCTGTCACATATTGTTGATTTAAGAGAAAGAGTACAAAATCACAAACACTGTTCCCATTAAAAATGCTATTTTCTTCATTCTTTTAAGCCTGAGAAAATTTTTAGTGAGAAAGGATTGTATCCACTAAATTTGAACTTGAAAACCTCTACTTCACATCACATTCAGCGAGCATTAAAACGATGTGGAAAGAGATCTTGTTTCAATTATCAATGCAAATGCCACATTCATGAAAGAATGGGGTCTTACAGTAGCAAGAAATGCAAATGCCACATTCATATGGGAATGCAGCCTTACAATACAAAAATATCATATTCAAGAAATGTGGGCATAAGAAGTGGACTAAGAAAAACAATGAGGCTTTGGGTATAATAGTCTTGACTATGGGCGACAACGAGCTGCATCGGGATTAAGTCTGCAAAAAGCGTATAGGAGTGTGAGATTCACACTTTTTTTGTCATTTTCTATTATAAAAGTTTCCTAATAATTGTTAGTAATAATATCCTAGAAGTGTTAAATTCCTATTTGTCATATGAATATTGCTTACTTGTTAGTCATAGTATAGTGTATCATGCATGTGTTTGTGTGTCATTTAATATGTATCATTTTTCTTTCTCTATATTAGTTTACCTTTTTGATCGAAATTGTGTTATTAGTTAGTTGCTGTTTGCGCTTGGCAAATAAAAGTTCAAAAAAACACAATTGTGCCCACGAGACTCAAAATTCATTTTTCACTTGGTTTTCATCATATGATAATTTCTGAATTTGTGCGGCAACTTGTAAAACAATTTTTTGATTGTGTCATTCCATTTGCCTGGCTAAGCGGCGATGATGCAAAATCCTCCTTGGAGCGATTATTCTCGCGATTATTATTCTCGCGATTATTCTCGCGATTATTCTCGCGATTATTCTCGAGAATATAAAATATTCTTCTCGCGATTCAGGACAACAGGACAAAATATTCAACATTTAGAAAAAAGAAGAGAAGAACAATCTACGACTTGGAAGAACAGACACTTTACCAAGCAAGAATTTCAAGTTACTTTAAACTTTGTTAAGTGATATTTAAAGTAAGATATTCTTTACTACAGTGTAGGCTGCGTAGCCCGGACATAGCACCGACCGGACAGCTGTGTGGTCCGGACAAGTTTGCCGGGGCCCGGACCCAAACAATAAGGAGCAATGCTAAATTTGCTCTGTGGTCCGGACAGCTCCCCCTTCCGAAATCCGGACTAAGCGATGCGTCCCGTATAGGAAAAAATCGCTGTGTAGTCCGGACAAAAACCAAAAATGCCGATTTTCTAATGAAACAAAAATGCAGATGTTTTTAGGAAGGAAGTCGGTCTTTGCAATAACACTGGAGTTTCGACCCGTACCCGTACCCGAAATGGAGTAAAATATATAGAAGTGACAGAAGTTGTGGCAGCAAACAAAGATTCATTTAAATATCAAATGATTGTCTATACAACCGTCATTTTGTTCGTTGCACTTTATTTTGCATTTGCAATGTTGAAAAAAAGCCTGTTAGTCAGTCATAATTTACTAACATTTTTAGCCAAGGACTGCTGGACATTGGAAATTTTTGAGAGTATATGATGTCTCAATTGCTCATTTATTTCTGCATTCCTGACTTGAAGACGCTCTCCTTATCTGTCATTATTTGCCCGGTCTATCTTTTAATACTGTTGTTAGGGCAAGACGAGAAACCGGGTCAAAATTGATGTCATTGAATCTCAATTGATTTTTTGCCACCTGGTAGATAAACTTAAAAACGCTAAACTGAAGGGAAGTTTTCTTGTCCACGACTGCACAACTGTTTACCAATGAAAAAGTAGCGGTTCGGGTCTAACTGTCAGTTATAAACTAATAACAAGATGACAAAACCTAAAAGACAACGATGACGAGTTAAAATGAATCAGTTCTATCACTTGGTCAGGCACATGTGCCCTTTACCATATGTCTGCACTAAAACATTCACAAATAAATGCAGAATGTCAATTGGCAAAGATCAAAATTATCTACAAATTTAGTGTTGTGACAATTCAACCGCTGTTTTGCAGGAAAAGAAATAACACGCTTTGATCAACGGCCATTAAGTTGCTGCGTAATAATTATTATTCAGCAAAAGTAGAGAAAAACTAGGCATCAAAAGAACAGAAAAATTGGAAATAAAGACTGAAATGTGCCCGAATCGAATGAAATTTCCAAATGAAACTTAATTAAACATCGAAATTCGTCAAAAGTGCGGTTAAATAAGTAAAATCATCCATAGTTTCAATTTTAAAATCTACAATCTACTCGCACAACTGAATCAAAATCAAAGCCAAGTGAAAATATAGGCTTATACCCACCGAACACGAAAACGGAAAAATATGGGAAAATTGAAGACCAAAGATCGTAAACCATTGCCTGATGACAACTCGATAACATACCGATTGTAATTCGGAAAAAAAAAGATTGGATGGCAAGAAATTAAAAAAGATTCGTAAAACAACGACCTGACATGAAAACTCCGCCATGACCATCGACAATACAAAAATATCAAATTCAAGAAATGTGAAAAGCAAAGGAAATATATGACCAGAGCTCTCTTTTGGTTCCACTGACACATTTCAAATCATCAGTTTATCCAGGGGTGACCACGTAGGGGTAGAGAGTTGGATTTTACACCCCCACATTCAAAAAACAAAAATTCTTACTTCAAATACTTCGAATTCTATTTCACCCGGATTCACTCCGAACAATTGTTAGTTCACTCGGCATCGTAACATGGGATGGGGAGAAAATTCGAACACGCAGATATCAAACCGAGCCTAAAAAACAAAAAAAATATAAATAAATTTCAATGAAAATGTCAAAAATTGTAAAATTCAGGTTAAATGCTGTGAGAAATAACCGCATTTGACATTCAATTCAGGTAAAATCATCGCCTTCGCGTCGTCACTTGAACGAACGAATATTTCCGTGTCTCCGCTCAAAATGGTTGTGGCTACGGGGTTTACCGTCGAAAAACAGGGATCTCTTCTAGACAGAACAAATCTCTAATGAAATCTCGCGGCAAATACGAATTCATACTTGAATTGAATTTTCTCCATCTTCATCAATTCGCCATCAACCAATTGAAAACTTTTGAAACCTAATACAAAACCAATTGGCGCAGTTTTGATTATTCGTGATAATTTTTTTAATCTTTCATAAATAAATAATACATTTTTTTGTGAAAAAACAAAAAAATATTATGTTTATTTTTTATCCATTGGTTTTTCCAGTGGACCAGACCCTCAATGAACCTTTGAACCATAAATTTACTTTTCAAAATTTAAAATACTTGTGTTTTAACAATTTTAGTTTAAGTGTACTTTAACTTTAAATTTTGAGTGTGAGAATTTTACTTATTTAAGACATCATTTGGCCACCTGATTTACAGTTAATTCCATAATGGCGTGTAATAATCTACAAGTGATTAGGAAAAAAAATACATTGGAATGTTATTGCAAGTTAGGTTGAAAACTTCTTGCATTGCTGTTAATAGAGGAAGAAGACGAAATTTTTAAAGAATATGAAGAGGTAATAAAAATATCTTTTATTGTTGCAATGAATTAATTTGCTAAAATTATTTTAAATCTTAATATTATAGATAAAATCATTTTTATTTGAAAATCAGTATATTAATCCTAGAACAACAACTGTCATAAAAACTGTCTTTTAAACGATTGAAATTTAAGCAAGCAAAAGTATGAAGAAAAAGAAATCAGATGTGAACATGACGAACAAAATTTTAATTTGTATGCTTAAGCTTAGTTTAATGTTTTTTCAAGTTATGTTTTTTCAGTTGCACACTGCGGACACAAGAATAGCCACACAAAATAAAATTGCAAAGAGAGATGGAAATTGAAAAGGCGATGTTCAACAAAGAAATTGAATTTAGAAAACTTGCGATCAAAGAAATAAAGATTAAACTGGAATTTTACAAATTAAAATCACAAGGTGTTGATAATTTGCCAGATGAACTTTAATGGTTTTTTTGTTATATAAATAAATAAAAAATGAATTTATTAAAGTTGTGGTACCTACACAGTATATTCTTCAAGTTATTCATCTCTCTTTCATCTTCCATTCAATTCATCATCTTCAGTGCATTCATTAACCTCTTGGTGTAGAGGATCTGTATTGATTTTCCCATTCATCCCACGGATCTTCTTCAATAAGCAGCAGTTGTAAAAACCATCTGGTTTTACGGGTTTTTTATATTTTGTTTACCCTTTGATTTTTTATATTTTATTAGTTTTATGTATTTTTGAATTGCAATTTCTAAACATTTAAATGTGCATTTTGTGTGTTTTACTTACTAAGTTGTTTAAATTTATCTTGTTAAATTATTGTATTTGTGTGGTTTTATCTTCACCCCAAATTGGGCAATTGGGCAATTGGACTGTGCCTCTATTTTTTATTTCAAGCACCTGCCTAGTTTAACTCTTCTAAGCCCCTGAATGCCTTTATCTCCCTTAGATCCATTTCAAAATGGAGAGTATTAAAACCGCTCTTTCTCTGGTCGTTTGTGCAACGTTCTACCAGGGCTGGACTGGGAACAAATTTATGGCCGGGAAATCTGGGTGTCCGGGCCACAATTAATGAAGTCGGGACAGGCTACAGCTGGCTGCGACAGGCCACAGCGGCCACGGGCCACCGGGAAACTCCCGGTAGCCCGCCGGGCCAGTCCAGCACTGCGTTCTACGCATACGTACACACGACGGACCCTAACCATCTACAGTATATAAAAGCAAACCTCTCCACCTAAATTGATCAAATGCAACACCATGGTCAAGTTCCGCCCCAGTCTTTTCCCAAAACTCCGCAAAACATCCAACCTCAAAACCAAAGTAAACAACATAAAGCTGAAACTCTACCTCGGACTAAACTCCTTCACTCCTATTCCCTGGAACGGCACGATTCACCAACAGGGTCAGAAAATCCACTTGCACAACACGTGTCCACTAGACGGACTCTTATTGACCATCAATTACGCGATCAACGCCGACAGTCGAGTCAGATTTTATTTCTCCAAATTTGCCGACATCGTCTCCAAAACGATTCTGCAAATCAACCAATTACTGCCCAAAAATCGCTTCACCGAAGCCCTATTACTATGGCTACAGGGTGTCCTCAAACTCCGCATTCCCTCGAACGGCGTCTTGAATATGTACGGAAGCGAGGAAAATGTGTTTGTAGATATTTACCAAAGCTCGTTCCAGGTAATCAAAACAAGAAAAACTTGTTCCGTTGAGAATTGCGTCGATGAGAGGAGTTTCAGCGACGGATACTTGATTTACGACGGAGTGGACAGCGAGAGGAAGTGGGTGGGGGTCAATGAGACGTTTAAATGTAGGAAATCGGCGTGTACTGGCACAGTGAGTTGCGAGGACGAGTTCGTGGACCTGCCGCCGTTGATTGTTTTTCGTTATTGGCTCAATCTCATTAGGAATTCACAAGCGCATCTGATTGATTCTTAATTACCTTTGCCTTTCTAGTTTTGGGTCTAGCCCCAGTTTACCTGTGGGCTTGCAAAGATAAGATCCAGGCAGAAGGTGTACTAGTAAGCCCTTGAACCTGTTAAGAGCTATTACTAGCCATTGGCCAACCTGGCAACCTTTCTCCAGTTATGCCTTCATGTGGTTTCTAAATGCTCATGATGTGCTTCACATTGTCACCTCATATTTATCCTTTTTGTTGCTCTTTTGTTATTAATGCCATTTGACCTAAGGACCAGAATTGAATCAATCTGCAGTTGTGTACTTCTCTGGGTCTTTATCGCGGATAATTAGTGTGCGATTGCTTAGCGTGGCCGTCTCGCCATCAGGGACCCCAGCCAAGTTTGGCGTGTAAACGCTGTCTGCACTCATCTAGTTGTTGACGACAGTCCGAAAGGACACGTAACCTCAACTAGACTGTGGATACGCGCTCTGCTATTGCTCTTTTTTTTAGAAATTCTAAGAACTCGCGCAATTAATTCATGATTAATTGATCGAGCGAGGGGATAGTTTGCTGCCACCTTTCAGGCAAGCTATCCCTAAAGAGGCTCTCGCTTATATTTCATATAGCAATGGCCGAAGCCTCACTCGGTACTTTCGATGAAATAAAAATGTACAACTTGGTATAGGAAAACTGTTTACCAAAGGACGTAAAAGGAAGAAAAGAAATCGAAAACAAAGCTACCAAAGTTGAACCCAACGCCTGATTGTAGACCTTGCATTAGACACTTGAGCTTACATTGTCACACGTTTAATTATGCATCCTTTTTACCCATTTGGATTTCCTCTTCCAATTACCTTTCTGTTGGTTTTAGTGCAGTGAGATGCTATCCAGAGTTAGATTTAATTCATTGATCACGATTTTGTTAAGTCTGATTCTTGTCGCGTAGTTTGCAGCGCATTTGCTCAATCTAGCCGTATTCCTTATTTGACTTTAGTTAGGTTTAGCGACGCTTCGTGCCTTCAGTGCATTTAGGCAGCGATACGTGGCTTCATTTAACGCTTTCTTTCCCTATATTTTAGGACTTCTAGAGACCCGAGCAATTTATTTTAGGTAGGAGATGGATGGTATCTGGAGCTCCCGCCAGTAACGAATATTTACGATAGGTCAAAACTTTCAAATTCCTCATTTTGAGGCAGCGATTCCTTCAAACGACCTCAACACCGCAAGTCCCCGTCTCATCCTCAAAATCCCATCGAGCGCCAAAAATTGATTCTAAAATAAGCAGCTCATTAGGATCTACTTGTATTGCAGTGCAGTACAAAGTGACCAACCGACATTTTCGATCTGAACATCAAATCTCACATGATGAGCCCAATTAGTGCACTCCTGGTCAAGATGAACTCAACCAAAGGTAGAGGAACAAAACATTAATTTTATTTAAATATTTCATTGCTTTTTGTATTTTTTTTAACTTTAATTTTATTGCATTATAGTGTAACCGCAAAATCCCACTTAGAATATAAGCAGCATCTACGACAGCTGCATGACTGAGTGAAATCTTTTCGGACCCATGGCACTCGTGTCTCTTTTATTTACAAGCAGTTTAAAAAGAAGCTAATGCCTTTCTTATTTGTGCTCTTGCTTTTTGACACATATATGCAGATGGTTATGTTTGCCAAGTGCCCACTTTCTGTAAAAATGTTGTAATCTTTAAAGTGTGTGAAAAATGTTTAAGATCTATCTCTAATATATTTTTGTGTTTATTTTTCACTGCTAAAAATTTTTTTTATTTACATCTGTATATAAAGTTTACAATTATCCCCTGATAAATGACTTTGCACCTTGTTGGTCTAAATTTATTTGCTCTAATGTATGAGGTGAGTTCTGATCACACGGATATGTAAATGGGAATTTTAGACACAAACAGCAGCTCGACTTACTTGCCTCAGCACACAAAGGCCGCAGTTTCATGTAAAAAAATCCCACAAAAATAAATCTCATGAAATTTTCATAAAAATTTCACACATCCATAAGATATGCAGAGGATTCATAGCCTTGAGTTGAAATAAACGCTCCATTAAGAAATGTTTCCTTCTTGTTTCCCCGTTTATTTACTAGACATTCACTGTGCAATTCTTGGATATTAACAAAATTAATTTATTATTTCTGAATTTTAAATTTAGGCTTGGGAAATGAAGAAACAAAATAATATCGAAAATTTTCATCACTTGAGAGAATTGCAGCATACTATTGGACTAAGATTACCGGCACATATTTTTATTTGAAGAACAGGTTTCCCTATTCCTCGTTTGGCTGTTTTTTTGTTAGGATATTTATGTGACAGTCGTGGTTTGCATTACCACGCTAATTTTCATCTTTCTGGGTCGAAATCGGCGAGGAGGAGCACGAGCGCCAGCGCCACCACGACGAGCTCCATCTCGTTCTCCACCACCTCCACCTCCTCCACCCCCTGTGAGAAAATAAGACTCCATTTACCGTCTTCTACGAACGTAAAGTGTCTGTAAGACACTTGAGATGCATTGGGGCAAAAGCATATGTTCACATTCCGTCATACGTCATCCGTCATACGAAATTGGAAGAGAGCTTGGCCGGGGGCCTTGGTAGAACATGCTACCGACACGAAAAGATATCGGCTTTGGGACGGTAAACACAAATCCAATTTTGTATCGAAATATGTAAAAATCCTAGAAGATATTTATTGGTATGAGGGGAATAATAAAGATGTGAAGATTAATGTACCTAGGGTTGACAAAGGATACGTGACATTGCCCCCCATGGAGGAAGAATCTGACGATGACAGTGGTAACGTGAATGTTTTAATTCCACCTGGATGGTTTACTGGGGATACTACCACCATTGGTACCGCCTCCTCCATTACCAATTCAGAAACCCCCGTTGTCAACGACACCCAAACCTGTTTTGAAACTAACTTTAGTACCGCAACTACCTCTTGAGCCCCTTACCCCATAGGAACCCGATCCAGATTAAGTTGTGTCTGAAGGTGGCGATGACACACTAGACAGCTTAGACGAGACCTTCATTGATGCTGCGGGAGTGTCACCACAAGCACAAAGAGGCAATACAGACAGAGGCTGGAGATAATGAAGAATTACAAGAATTAGATATGTCCAAATGGGTTAGAAAGGAAATTACACGTAAAAGAGGGAAAACAAAAGGCAGAGTGGATGTCTACTGCTAGACACCTCTTAAGGAGAGGTTACGGAGTCGTCTAGAGGTCGCACGATGGTGCAAAGATGACGGATACATCTACGACCCGATTAAATTTAAATTCTTGCCCCGAAGTCCCCAACGTGTGCCAATTCAGCCTTTTGTGTATGGTAGAGCCCAACACTTACGAAGAAGCAATGGCAGACTCTAACAGCCATCGAGGCTCCACCGTGCAAACCATTGTTGCCAATGGAATATGACACTCCCAGCCCGAAATGTTAGAATTTACACAATTGGTTCTCCGGTTTCCCTGTTATAATTGTATACTCTGTATTCATTACTTAATTATATAATTGTGTGTGTAGTAAGGTACCAAATAGGCTGCCTTACTTCTATATCACTTTTTAAGTTTTACGGGGTTTTAACTTTACCCGGTTGCTATGTATTGTTTCATTCTTCTTGTTATGTTGCTCACTTAGCAACTCTGGATTAAAAATGCTGTGTTCCTTTTCCTATTTAACTCATTCCATCCTCATTTTTGCATCCAAGCCTCTACACAAACCAATTCATTGTTCCTGTCACCAGCAGAGTGCGACCAAAGGAACGGATTCCTGCCGTTCGACGGTCAAGGTTGCTGTCTATCTGTAAGCGATCTCCGCCGCCTCCTTAATCACCCTAAGACTCCCCATCTTTGGATCGAAGAACAGACATCGTATCTCATCTGGCAACCGCAGCTTTTCTGAGCAGAATCTAGGGTGGGCCAAGTCATTTTGGCACACTCTAGGCATTCCTGATCTGACTTCCAACGACTCCACAACTATATTAAAATTTATTCCAAAACTGCTAAGTGTGATCCGTGGTAACTGAAAAACATCGAGATTCACTGCTGGCCTGTAACTACTTTTACAGGATAGCGCTTTTGCTTTGATTACTGACATTATTCTGTCAGAAAACTAGTAGATGTACTCAATCTGTGTTGGCAGTCAAAGTTGGAGCAACAAAATATTAATTTTATTTATATATTTGAGTGTTTTTTGGATGGTGTCTGGAGCTTCCGGCAGTAACCAATATTTACGAAAGGTCAAAACTTTCAAACGCCCGTTAACACCTCAAGTCCCCGTCTCTTCCTTGAGCGAGCATGTCTGGAGACAGTCTCTGGGTGGCCGCTCCCTTGCGGTCTCTTGGGGACAAACGGTGTTGAGGCTTTTCACCAACAGAGTCTGTTGGTGAAAAGCCTCAACACCATTTGTTGCAAAAATTGGGGTCTGTTGAACAGACCCCAATTTTTGCTGAAAATAGTCATGTTATTTGGGCAAACGTCTTTCCAGATACATTTCACACGTGTGTTTCCGTGAATACACATTGTTTACATAGAGTGATGTATGTTCCTCAACCCTTTGGATTCTTTTGTGATCATGTGTTATACTGTACTGTGACCGATTATCGGCCACTGCAACACTCCCGCATGGCCCAGCCCAACCCCACCCGCCAGGTGGCGTTGACGGTTGAGTCAGTGACCAGGATGACGTCTTATCCGGTCACCGACCCCACAACCAATGGGAAGAGGTACTCTCGTACCCATGGTGCAAGAGTGGACTATATAAGCCCCAACATCCTGTTGGAGCTCAGAGTCTTGTGGGAACAGCTCTGGTTCACACCTAAGCAGTTCTGTCTAAATATAATGTTATACTCTTGTTCACCATGGTGACACTTAGGGACTTGGCCGGTACGCCAGTCCCAGTACCGTGAGCGATCACCATATGGGCCAAATGAACATCGGCATGACCATGCCGCACACACGGTTAACCCTAACCACGTGTGCCGCGTGTGGTCACAGGTCTGCTGCAGCAATGCAGTAGGAGCATAGGAGAGACATAAGATATTGACCCCTAGACAACTGAATAAAGGCCTAAAACCTCGAATACATTCTCTTGTGTGTCTCTTATCTACACGTGTCGAGCGTCCGGCGCTGATTGGGCATTCCCGTGCCCAAACGGTGTCCGTCCACTCTTACAGTACAACTGTGACAAGTGGAATTTCAGATTTTGACTTAAGATTTTTTATTTTTGAGGGAGGTTGGGGGATTTAAGTTTAGCCTGTCGGTTTTTGTAGACAAAGAATCTTTAAGGAAGTCGTTCTGTCACTCGATAATTACATTTAAAGAGTAAAGTGTTTCCTGTTGAGCTAATCAAGCCCATTAAAACTACAAGTAGTCTGACTTGTAACAAGTTTGAAGTTGAAGCAAAATTGGGAGGTTAAAAGATACTCGTATACAATTTTTAATAGATTTCATTCAATGATTTATTGTGCTTACAAAATATGCGTTTTGATGTTGAATTCAACATTGTCTGTATACTTTGTGATGCTACTGCTAGTGTTTAGCAATCTTGTGTCAAATGGAAATCTCTAAGCTTATTGATTCTTGTTTTGTTATTTAACTCAATAACATTGACTCTAGTTGCTATTTTTGGTTAACATTATATTGTGTTTATGTTATACGAACATGTTTGCAATTTTACATCTTGTGTGTATGTTTTATGCAATGGATTTATTCTGTATTTATCACATGTATGACTTTTCACTATTGTCACATGATTTTTGTATCATCTGACCTATCTGGTCACTCTGCATTTAGTTTTCACAGAATAAACATGGCCTCCATAGTTATGGCATGTTTTGGCAAAATTGAAAATTCTCTAGACTCACCAGTAAATTCAGAAAATTGTAACAATTTTGACCTCATATGACCCTGTATTCTCATTGCAGACCTCCCATTTCCTCCTCCCACCACACATAATGCAATGTCAATTTAAGTCGATCTTAAGAGAAGAATGTTTTCCGTTTGCTGAAATAGATTCATTTCAGTCAATCATTTATCAATCATGAACAGGCTGTTCCAAAAGTCTCTCGAGAAGTTGTGTTTATCGATAATTATTAACAACCTGGAAATTTATTTATTTATTTCAATATAATTTTTTTCTCCATAGATTGCAATAGAAGATGAAGAAGGGGAGGAGTTGAGGCTGAAGATAGTGGATCTAGAGACAGCGTGGAACGCTACAGGTGCTCACAACGCTGGAAAATGAGCGAGTAGGCTAACACATTTTTTTTGCCCCTAAATGAAGCCCTTTTTATTTAGGATTTTTATTAAATTATTGTTTGCATTTATTTATATTTTATTATTACATTTTATATTTTTTTTTTATATTTTATTATGTCTACCGGCCAGGTAGACGCGAACATGGAGGAGATAGAGGCGCAATGCCAGGCTTTAAGACCGCAGTCGCCGGATTTATTCGACTAATTTGTTTTATTGTTTTTATTTTTTTAATATTTTTTATAGATTTTATTAAATTATTGTTGCATTTATTTATATTTTATTATTACATTTTATATTTTTTTTTATATGTTATTATGTCTACCAGCCAGGTAGACGCGAACATGGAGAAGATGGAGGCACAATGCCAGGCTTTAAGACCGCAGTCACCGGATTTATTCGACTAATTTGTTTTATTGTTTTTATTTTTTTATATTTTTTATCTAATTGTATTGTACACAAGTGTGTGCACCAGCCAAAGATGGCCGACAATAAAAACAGCAGCTCTTCCTCAAAACCATGTCCTCTTATTACATTTTTTATTTGTTACATTTCTAAATAAAATACCATCTTGACTAAAAACGACAACAGTTTTAACACCGGCCCAAGTGGCCGAGCGAGCAGGAGCGTGTGCGGACGAAGCAGTGTTTCAAACTTTATTTGTGAAAATGTAGTTAATCTGAAGCATCCTTTTCACCCCAAAACTACCCTCCTTTTAGTTAAGCCCCCAACCCTTTCTAAAGCATCAATTTTCGCACTTAGCATTGCTTACTTAAATACTTAAGCAAATCGTCCCACAAATCGCGTGGCCGAAAAGAAGTTGTGATGGCCACAATATTATTCTTCCACTGGCACCGCAACCTTACTGCGTGCGCTTGGCGGATGACCACTGCTCAGAGGTCCAAGGACAGAAACATAGTGGCCACTTCAGTGTTAACGTCTAGTGTTTTTTAATTTTGTTTATTTATATACGTTTATTTATATAGATGGCAGCGGCTCGGATCCGGCTCGTTCGCAGGGGCCGGTGGCTGGCGGCTCAGCCGATCCAATACGGAATCGGCGGCGGCCAGCCGGCTGATCGGTTAAGCCGAAATTTTGGCTTTTAAAACGACAAAAAAACCCAAAAAAACCTCCAAAAAAAATAAAAAAAAAATAAATAAATTTAAAAAGAATGAAAATTGAAAATCCAGAATTGAGTTTTTATTTAATACACATTAAAAAAAAAATTTTTCGGCCGTTTGACGCTGGAAAATCAGCGGCGGTGGTGGCTTGTGAATTGTCGCCACACGGCAGCGGCGGCTGGCGTCTAGCCGACCAGCTGCCGAGCCGAGTCGGCTAAGCCGACTTGGCGCACAGGTCTAATGAGTGTGCTTTTATTTCCGTGCTCCTTTACGTTTTGTTTTTCCATGTTTTAACCATTTATTTTTTTCTTTGTTTTCAATTTTATTTTTTACTTGTTTTCATTATAATTTTTCATGATTTTTCCATGTTTTTATTGTTCTTCCTGTTTTCTTGTTTCTTGTTTTTTCATGTTTTTTTTATTCTGGTTTTCCAGTTTTTACTTTCTGAATTTTCTTGCTTTTAAAGCGTTTTTCCTATAGAACATTCACCATCAACATCAACACAACATAGTCATCAAAATTCTCCCTCAATCTTTGCTAGACAAGTAGCAAGATTGGTATTTAGCCCTAATAAATTGGCCACATGTTCATGCAATGGCAAATAGAGCAACTCAAACAAGAATAAAAAGGTTTTGCCCGCATTAGACTCTAAAAAGCTTGTTGCTTTGATTGGTAATTTACCGCCTATAAGTGTTACTTAAAAAAAATTTTTGTACATATTTTGGTTTTCTGTTCGGAAAAGCATGATGTGGGACTTGTTTGTTAACCACAATTTTTAGATTTAATGAGATATACAAAAATGATTAGTGAATCCGATGCATCAGATGCATCAGATGCAACTTTCCAAGAACCAGTTCAGGAATAGAATTTTCATTTTTTTTATCAAGTGTCTTTTAATTTTGTTTATTTATAGTTTGCATATTTTCCCGAAGGATCAGAAAATAGTACACGTTGACAACAGTGCGACAGTGTTGGTACAAAGTTGCAACAACATTCTAAAAAATTTCATGTCACCGCAAAAAAATGTCAATTGTTATGAGAGAGACATTTTATTTCACTTTGTTTGATTATTTTATTAATTATTAAACTTTAGTTAAACAACAACCTTGCAAGAACAAGTTCCTGGAGAAGTTAGGTGGTGTTTTGTTTATATTTTTTCCAGGTGATTGGTTGATCTCGACCCAGTCCACCTTGGACCGAGTTTACCTTTCACCTTTTTCGTTCTACTTCAAGCAGCTTCACTTTGAGCTTTGCTTGGATATAAGAGCTCTTGAATTGTGGGCTGTAAAAAGTATAGACATGGCTGGTTATACCACACTGCTAGCCATGGTCAGTCATTTCTGTATCCGTTTTCCAGGTGCAATTGTTAATTTTCCTGGTTTCAGCACATTAAAACATGCGATTGCACCTGGAGACCAAAGATTTTGCACATGCGCAGAAGTATTCCAAAATACCGCCTAGTGCTAAAAGGTGGCAAGATGAAGAACAGGTAGTTGAGGAGCATCAGTGACGTCACTTCCTCCATACAATGTCTCCTCCTCTCTCAAGCTGGGCACAATATGGAGTTCACAGTCCACTAAGGCAACTGACTCCTGGACTATACATTGTACAAAAATATTTTTGGAAAAAAAGGTATGCCAAATTGTGAAGTCTTGGGTATTCCCAAGAAATGTATGAAAACGGCGGTGATAAACTTTTGGCCACCACTGTAAAATACAAGTACAAATATAAAAACCCATACCACAGCACACCACGACGTTGAACATTTTATCCCGTACCACCTCTGCAACAGCAGTTTTCAAACAAAAAAAAACACATTTTTGCAAAAGATTACCAAATTAAACGTCGCCGTACACAAACCCGGTGGAATGGCTAAACAAGGATACCAAGTATATTATTGCAATACACACCGCCATCCTCAAAAGATGGGACGAGTACTTGCGCGAAATTGCGTTTAGTATTCGCACAACAGACACGGGGTCGGGGATATTCACCTTACATGTGGCCGTGAATTTCGCATTCCATGGAACCCCCGTATTGTTAACGGAATCCTTTAAATAGATCCACAACAACCACATATTTATGCACAGAGGCTCGTAAAAATTACCAGCGACAAACAAACAAACATATGCTGTCACATATCAAAATCACAAACACTGTTCCCATTAAAAATGCTATTTTCTTCATTCTTTTATGCCTGAGAAAATTGTTAGTGGGAGAGAAAGGATTACGTCCATATTTGAACTTGAAAACCTCTACTTCACATCACATCTTTCTCATTAATAACTGTGATTGAAAATTCAGCAAGCATTCAAACGACGTGGAAAGATATCTTGTTTCAATTATCAATGCAAATGCCACATTCATGGAGGAATGTGGTCTTACAGTAGCAAGAAATGTAAATGCTACATTCATAAGAGAATGCAGTCTTACAATACAAAAATATCAAATTCAAGAAATGTGAAAAGCAAAGGAAATATATGACCAGAGCTCTCTTCTGGTTCCACTGACACATTTCAAATCATCAGTTTATCCAGAGGTGGCCACGTGGAAGTAGAGAATTGGATTTTACACCCCCATAAACAAAGCAATCATTTACAAAAATGAAGAATTCTTACTTCAAATACTTCTATATCTATTTTACTACGATTCACTCCGAACAATTGTTAGTTCACCCGGCATCGTCACATGGGATGGGGAGATAATTCGAACACGCAGATATCAAACCGAGCCTAAAAAAACAAAAAATTGTATATGAATTTCAATAAAAATGGCAAAATTTGCAAAATTTAGGTTAAATGCCGTGAGAAATAACCGCATTTGAAGTACAATTCGGGTTAAATCATCGCCTTCGAATCGTTACTTCAACCAACGAGCGAACGTTTTCGTGTCTCGACTCAAAATGGTTGTGGCTACGGGGTTTCAGGTCGAAAAACAGGGATCTATTCTGGACAGAACAAATCTCTAATGAAATACGAATTCATACTTGAATTTTCTCCATCTTCATCAATTCGCCATCATCCGATTGAAAACTTTTGAAAACTAACACAAAACCAATTGGCCCTGCCCTTTTCAGCCATCGCACAGATGGTTGTGTGAAAAAAACGCAGTGCATGTTTGAAGCCAGACACAAAATGCAATGACCGCAAGTTTTGCATGGCAACACCATTTGAACAGTTAAATATCGACCGAGACACCCGTCTGAAATATCTAATAGTCAATGTCGAATTCAGTTAAAAGCTCAAAGTGCCTAATTATATCAATTCTGTGTAGATATTTGAAAACAGGATTGAAATTCTATAGTAGCTCATGGAAGTCCCGTTGGACTATGCACGATTTTGTTTTATGATTTGACTGTTGGCTTTAATTTTTATTGTTGTACATATGTCCTTTCATTGTTGTCCTGTTAAATAAGCTATTGTTCTGTACCTAACTGTCACTGGGCTAACTGACCGCATGATATTGCAATGTTGGCTGAAATCATTGCTATCACCTTCATCCCCATCCAGATCCCGACAACAAATGCCATCAGCATTGATTGATTTGATTGTGTCCGCACATAAAAGGCCACAACTTAGAAGATTTGCGCCCTTGCATGACTTTGTGCACAGCTGAGTAGTATTGTTATATTTTGAGTGTCACCTGGTCACCTCGTCAAAAAATTATCCGAAGACGCACTGGACAAAATAAAGAAGAACTTTGCATTGGGTTGTCCAAACAATTAAGTCGTGTCACTGCGGAGATAAAATCTTCTCAAGTTTGATCAGTTTGGTTTCGCCTTTGCTGATGACGAGGCTCCCATCCCAGCCATGGCAAAATCCAGTAAGAGATTTTCTCGGTCCTTTTCCGGATGGCTTTTAGTGGTGTACGTAATTTCGTCAACTGCAGCCAGTGTATAGATTAATGATTTAACTTAAATTTAATGTAAATGTCTAGTTTTTCTTCGATTTTACAACAACTTTACAAAAACTATAAAGCTGTCATTTACACATTAACTTTTAAAACATTTATATACGATCTTAAAATGCAGCTACGCGATAATATGTGAAAATACTAGTATGTGTGAAGACGCCACCATCAAAAAGTGGAACCACTTATCAAAAGTAGACCAATCAGTACAACAAAAGTCAACAACATTTGAACTGGTTATTGCTCGTTTTGCCTGGAACAATTCCAAAATGTCACAAACAACTCGTAGTTGATGTGTTGTTACTAAAACCTGGTGTTTTATTAAAACCTGGTGTATTGTTCTACTTTTCGGTATCACTA